>BQNB010033985.1:0-51925 GCA_026074375.1 Tanacetum coccineum
GTGAATTCATAGGTTTAGTTCAAATATTATTAGTGTGGACCATAAGATTTCAAAACGTATGTGATAGTTATAGGTGATACAACTTCACATAAAGAGGCATTTACGTTGCACTAAGCTCATGACACCGAGGCTAATAGTGGAAGATAGCATGTACACTGCCATATAAGTCTTGCCCTTACAGATTTCCGACCAAAGACCACCTAACTAATTTCTACATGATATACATCCGTTGGCATGCACAGTCCGTCAAGTACCCGACCAGTAAGAATTACCAAACCCGGGTGGGGATAATTAGTCCCAATAGATCTATTTATTCACTCGCGCTCACTTAACCATCCAGTCGGTTAAAGTTAATTAACGGTTCATGATAATTCGGGCAATAGTGGTCTAAACGCTACTTAGGCAACACGTAAACGGAGAAATTCTTACGCATAGTACTTGTGTCCAGTTTTAAAAGCAAGCAATATTTCTCACCCCAAATTATTAAAATATTTATTCAAAACGAGTAAAATGTGAGGCTATGAACTCACCTTAAGCGAACAGTGGATCAAAAGAAATCAATCAAGTGAAGACGAATCACACGGTCCTAGCGACAACCTAGCATATAGTTGTTGTTTAAGAATGATGTACAACGAAATAACTCTTTGCGCAAAGACTGGTCATCTGGACATGAGTAGACAAGGAGTATTATTTCAAAACATACTTTCCGAAATTATAAGTTTTTAACAAGTCTTGACACTTTAACAGCTCTAAAAAATATTTCGTCTTTTAGTGACCTGACACACCAAAGTTGACTCGATAACTACAAATGTTGACCTAGACCCGATTTCCAATGTTTTTCTCCATTTTATTATTAGTTTGATAATAAAATATACTTTTCGACACATTTTCAATATTTATGAAATTTCGACTTGACATTTCTTAAAATAACAACTTTCCTTTTTAATAAACTCGATTAGTAAAATATTCGTTTTATAAAAAGTACACTTTTATTGACCCGCAAAAACATCCGACAACTAACTAAATCACGTTACAACATTTATTAAGTTTACAAATGTGACGAATAAATTTTTAGAACACTAAGTGTGAGCCACATATGGTTCAAACCGTATGGACTTCAAAAAGATCAACCCGGTCGATTTTCGACAACACCGCAAATATCACAACAAATTCATTCTAAACCTAACCTCCCATCGACTTTCAATTCACACTTCCAACAAAACCAATATCTAATTTAATCCCTTCGCCAACAACATTTAGAATCACTATATACGATAACCTCAAATAAATGATATAGCCGTAATAACAACAATATATATATATCAAAATGATCACAACAAACTTTTATACACAAAAGTACAACTATTTTTCATATTCTTCCATTTATGTTTAAAAGATTTAAAACTTGAGACTTGTGGTTTTATAAAAAAATATATAACGATTTTTACAACGATCCGTTTTATACACCTTGTTCGGAATGATCATAAGTATGTAAAAGTACAACTCGTTTATGAAAAACAAGAGATGACTTACAAGAAAAGATGACTAAGAGATGATTAGAGACTAAAATAACCCAAACGTTGTTTATAAAATACCTTAATATCAACCTGAACACTTTATCTTCAAGTAGATTTGATCAAAGTTTGAAAAGTAAGAATTTGTGTGTGTGTTTATGTTGGTTCGAACAAGAGAGAAGAGAGAAGAAAGATATGTGTGTTTTTCTAGTGAGAGAAGTATAGGTGAGGAATGAGTGAAATGAATGAACCTATACAATTTAGATCCTTGATTTCAAATTTGGCATCCAAGGGTTATGGGGTGTGTGTGGTCCGATCGTTGCAAGCAAAGAGGGAAGGAAAGGGGACCAAAATGATCTATAAATAGGAGTGAAAAAGAGGACTAATCCTTTGCTAATTTAATGGAAACATGTTCCTTGATTTAAAATTTAATTTGAGTGTCCTATGAGTGTGTGTGTGTGGTGTTCGGTTGCATGCATGAGCCAAAGGGGGACCAATTTGGTCTCCAACATTCTAGGGATATAATGCTAGAGTGGATTTAATTTCAAGGGTTTTCATGCATATACTTATGTTACTAGTTATTCACGGAACACACAAATACGGAAGATACATAAAACGATTACGAAAATTTCTGAAATTTTAAATATCAACTAAAAACGTAAAAACGTGTATACTGACGAAAGACTACGATGTTTAAATGCACGGATTACTTCCGACACTAATTCTCAGATAGTAACGGACAACTTTTCGGTTAAACGTAAAAATTAAACGAAACACTAAAATTTCAAATTACCAAACGGAAACGGCTAAAATATCGATTGGAAATTTACAAGGTGTCACACATGTTATCACTTAAATACATTATGCTTTATTAAATTGTGGAGTACTGCTATAGGGTTTGGTAGTTGAGATATGAGAGTAGTAATATGCGATATTAGTTGTCTCTGTGGTAATTAGGGGTGTCATTCGAGTCGGGTTAGTCGAGTTCAAAATTTTATTGGGGTTATCGGGACAATACGAATTACCCGAATACTAAATAGGGTCGGGTATCGGGCTGAAATGTTTTGGCTAATCCGGGTTCGGGGCGACCTGATTGACCCGAATAAAGGTTTTTTCTATTTTTTTAATATAAATTTTATATATTTTCTATTTAAAAGAGTAAAAAAAAGGAATTTTTTGTAATATTTCACTTTTATTCAGGTTGACCCGAACTCGAATTGACTCGACCCGAGCAGAGGCGGAGGCAGTAGGGTGGCAGGCGGGTGCTCAGCCACCCCCAACTGCCAAGCTTCTCCGGTTGATAGTTTGAATTTCAGGCCATTTTTCATCTAGTTTAGCACCTGCTATAAGGCTCAAATTTGTTTGTTGCAGGCTGCAGCACCACTGTTAAAGAACCGATTATGATTTATAAAGTTTTATGTTGTTCTTCTTTCATTGACGAAAGAAATATATGTTGGTATAAAAACAAAAGCAAAAAATATTACCTTCATATTATTTGAGCCTTATAGCAGGTGATGGTTAAAGAAGAATCCACTGGTTGATGGGGAATACATTGATATCAAGAGGATGTAGAAAAAAGTCAAAAACTATGTATGTGTAAAAGTACCACGTGATTGTACAGAGAAAGGATAGAATTTTGTCAAGTCATACAGTAGTACTTGTTTTTTTCTATATTGTCCATTTTTTACGTTCATTTAGTTTTATTTTAAGTTGTAACTTGTTTTTTCTAATAATTTTAGCTATTTGGTACCAAGCTATTTTAAAATCTTTTATGGAAATTAAGTTGATTTAATTATTTTATAATTGCTTCAAGTTTTATAAAGATAAAGACATACTTGGTTAAAGGTCATAGGTAGGGGTCGCAATCGTGTTGTGTTTGTGTTGATCTGTTTGGGTTTGCGGGTTGGCGGGTTATTTGGCCTCTACCCAAACACGACCCATTTATTAATCGTGTCAAGAAACTCAACCCTAACCCACACCTGCATAACACGTGTAACCCGTTTGCGACCCATTTAACATGTTTAAGAGCAAAGGGTGTAGTGACACAACTTTCCCTCTTCATTTGGGCCCTGTCGTTGCCACCTCAGCGGCACCTCATTTCAACACAACACACAAAAATACCCTTTCACTCATGACATTTTTCTCTCCTCTTCATTTGGGTCCCACACACTCACAATTTTATTTCTTTTCCATTTTCCACACAAATTAAAATTCATTTCATTAAAATAAAATTACAAAGTTGTAAATTTATTTTTTATAAAATAAAAATCTGTTATTTTTTTATAAAACAAAATTGTAAGTTGAAAGTTAAAAATAATAAGTAAGACAAACCTTAATGACCTAAAATGTAAAATGTTTTATACAATAAAAAACCACTATGACCACGTGGTCGTCTTCTTTGTTTTTGTTTACCCTGCAACAAACGCACACAACACACACTCACAAGAAACAACCCACACAACCCATTTATAAAAATAAATCACATATAAATGATTTAATTGCATTTCTAAACGGCTAGATTCCTTTTTTTCTTGTCGTTTTTTTGCGTCGTTAAACGGCGAGATTGAGTTTGGCGAAGGAATGGCGAGTGGAGTGGGTGTGATGGCGATGAAACGGGGAGTGCCACATAGGATTCGGCGAGTGAACTCGCCACCACACCTTATGCTCTAAGTAAATAGGTCAAGAATTGTATATGGTTGCCGGTTTGCCTATTTAACTAATTTAAATGCAAAACTGATATAAAGAACAATGTGAGGATCTAAAAAATATAAACATAACATACAAATAACTATATGGCAATTTCAATGATATATGAGTTATAATCCTAATTTACTAATATTAAATACATAACAAAATATATTTAATTTGAATCTAACATAAAGTTTAAGTTATAAATTTTATTTTTAGAGGCATATATATACTTAAACGGGTTTACGTATTGACCTCTTTAATATTTACTAAACCCAAACACGACCTATTTATTAAACGGGTTAAACAGGTTGACCTGTTTTTGACCCAAACCTGTTTACCCTCAATCCAAACTTGTTTAACTTCGTGTCAAGTTCGTGTCATTTATCGTGTCGTGTCGAAAATTGCCACCTCTAGTTACAGGAGGTAAGAAATAAGAAAGGAAATCATTGCTGATGATGAAGGTAATGAAAATTTATTCACCTTCTTCTTTCCTTTTTTTTATCCTTTTTTTCCTAGTTCTCTTTTTTTTAAAATTATATTATCTGCATTTGATTCTCTTTTCCAATCAATTTTCTATCTATTTATTCTCATTTTTTTATCTTTATGAAACAACGTAATCAAAAGCAATGTTTTCTTTCGTTTTGTTGGTGTTTAGTTTTTGTGTTTTCTTCCCAAGACAATAGATAAAATGTCAATATAAACACATAGCCGTAGAATTTTTTTTGTTTAATTAGCACTATCTTGTTGCTAGTTGATTTTAATAAATGTTATTTTAACGGTGAATCATCGAGAAAAAAAACACTAGTTTCATTCCCCAATATTTTAACCAAGCAACATCATAAATAATGAAATAACCATTTGCATTTTTTTGCATTATCATTATCATTATATTTCTCATTACTTTAATCAAACTAAGCGCCCCCTAAACATTATTACTATTCGAAAGATTCGAGTGCGGGCCACCCCTAACAAAAATTCCTAGCTCCGCCCCTGGACCCGAGCTGACTCGACTCGAATTGACCTGGACCCGAGTAGCCAAAATTCAAATAGGGTTGAGTTCGGGTATAAATTTTTTAGTCTTGACCTGACTTTGACCCAAACTCAACTAACCCGACCCGACTAACACCCCTAGTGCTAAGTAAATCGGTCAAGTTATTCAACATTCAGTCTTCCCGTCTTGGTCTACTTTACGCATTGAATAGTAAAATGTGAAAATATTTTATTGTCTAATGGGTCTTCAGGTACATTCCTCGTAAGTGTTTGCTGACTAAGAAGTTTGTCAACTAAATAATCCGCTAGCAATTTTGAGTGAAGGGATTGGATATCGGTACCTCTAAACTACAAGTGACATTTTTATTGTCCACGTTTCCTTTTTGGGATATTCCAATTTAATTGTCCACAACTAAAAATAGATAGGGAAGTTTGATCAAATTGACTATATTACACTTGTTTGAAATTATTATTACAAACTTTAAAGAAGACTTAAATTAATTACCTAAGGGAAAAACTGTCTTTCTATCAAAAAGTAAGAAAGCGAAAGTAGTAATAAATGCACTTTTTTTAAACTGTGTGTTTTTTGTCGTGAGACAATAATTTTGAGACGGAGGGAGTAATATTTTTACCTTTTTAATTTTTTTTATTATAAAACTGTAAAATAAATAATAAAATAACATAAATTATAAAATTTGATAAGCCAAAAGTAGTCAAACATTAAAAATACACAGCAGAAAACCATAAAAAATTGTCTTGCCATGTTAATAAAGTGTGTATAATTGCCGAAAAAAGTACGGAACATAAAATACATAGTTTAGCAAGTCAAAAATAGTAAAAGAAAAAATATATGGAACAAAAGATTATATAATTGTCCGGTCCTACCAATAAAGCGAGTAACAAGGGTGGTGGGACATGAAGGGGATAAGAGAATACCAATAGTATCACCCTTGACTAAAAGATGACGTAGAACGTTAATATTGGAACTAAGTAACATCATGACAAAACGTAATTTTGAAATCGAAACATAATAAAGAACAAAATAATTGATGAGAAGCGAAAATAACTTATTTGTACTCGGAATTTATAACTTAAACAAAAAATACATTTCCTCCATCAGTGAGTTATAGGACATTTTGATGCCCCACACATAACACAATACAACAGAAATATAAGTAAGGGTGGCAATTTGGGTTGTGGCCAGGTTGGTGGGTTCGAGTTGGTGGGTTAACGGGTTCAAAATTATTAACCCAAACCTCGCATGTTTAGTTAATCGTGTCGAGAAGTTAAACCCTCACATTAACACGTTTATTAAACGGGTCAGTCGTGTAGACTCATTTATGATTTGAATAATTGATGGTACATATCAAATATAATAAGTTGTATGTTAGGAACTTTTTATGCAACACGATAAATTTTTTGATAAGTACATACCATTATTAAATATTTCACAAGACGATACAAAATAGTTGTCATTTTTTTTAACATAGTTGAGTTATATTATAATGAAATTAAACACATAACTTCTAATATTTAATATATTTTAAAACGAGTTGACGAGTTGTAATCGGGTTGAGAATCTCAACCAAAACCTAACCTGTGATTGAATACGTCAGTCGTGTCGACCTATTTCCTACCCGAACTTGTTTAGCCTTGAACCTAACCCGTTTATTTTCGTGTCGGTCTCGGTCGTATTTCGTATTGTGTCAGGAATTGTCACCACTAAATACAAGTATAAAAAAAAGAAAAAAAGAAGTAAAAGAAATACTGATGATTTATGTGTCGGGACTTATGTCGAGAGATCCATTGTCCTCCACACGTTATACGCTGGCGTTTTCTGTCGGCGCGAGGCCAAAAACACCTCCACATCGGGTGCTCTAAACGTGATAATCTTTCTTCAATCATTGTTTAGTTTCAAGTCTTTTTCCTTTGACGTGGTCAAGATTAAATTACGTAACATGAATTTTATGTCAAATTAGATCATGCTGCCAAATGTTCATTCTTTATGGTATCTTTCTACATTTGAACTTAGTTAATCCAACTAATAAATTGTCTTTAGTAGAATTCTGAGGGTATAAACGAGTCGTGTTGCTCACTTGCTCGTGAGCAACTCAGGATCGACTTAATAAAAGCTCGTAAAGCGTTTGCCTCTCTCTTCGTTCGACAACTTATTTCTTTACTCTGTGGTTATGTATTTCTTCATTATGTTTCTCTATGAACTTGTACCTTATATCACTTCTGTTATACTTAGGCTGGTTTGATCGGGGTCGTGAGCTCGTCAAAATTCGTCCGATGAGGCCACGGGACACACGCCATACCACTACCCTGCACCACCTCACGTGTGAGTGAGGCAAAAACGGGCTCACATTGGTGAGAGGCTTGATACTCGGTTTCTGTGCAACATGTAGGCCCCTTTCCTTTCAAATGATTGTATTTTGTTAAAAATGGTATGCAAGTGTTTTTTCGGGTTTTAAAAGGATGAAATGCATTTTATCAAATAAAAACATACGATTGAAGTATAGAAATGCAATTTTTTATCGGCAATATATTAATTTATGTTTTTTATTATCTATGTAGTGTTTGGGTTTTTAATTCCGTACGTTTACGCTTTTAGTTATTTCTGTAACGCTTTTATTTTATGAATAAACGTTTTAATTTTCAATAAATAAAAAATGGTTTGTCCGGTGAGGGTTTCGGTGACTAATAAATGTGAAAGGTGATAGGTATTGAGGGTAAAAAATTGGAAAGAGAAAGCTAATATGGCGATGATGTGTCTAATGATGAATGTTTTTTGGTTGACTAATAAGAGTTGCCTTAAGTCCATTATACTTCATATGCATTCTTGATTTAAATTCGTCCTTTATGGGCTTATACTTTTTGTCTATGTTGAATCATACGTTAACAATAATAATGAGTATTACAACTGAAACCAAGTTACATAAGCGTGACGCATGTGACTTGTAGATATAGACATCTAAACAATAAATTACAAAGTTGCCTGAAGTAGATACATTTATATATGTTACATATTTTAATGAATTTTAGAAAATACTTCATACTTGATGTAAAAGTTGACGCAAAACGTTATTTGAACTAAGTAACATCATGACTGTTAGTACAAGATTCGTGTCGGGTTTGGCAAGGTGTTCAAGTCTTTTGTCGGGTCGGGCCTCCAAATGGCTTGAGTGTTTAATCTTGTACTAGAGCAAGAGAAGTGATATGATTTTCTGCACAATTGAAAGTAAACCGTTAGCCTTACCGTGGGGACGGACCCCACGATTAGACTTCGGCGTGAGAGTAAGTATTCATATTGTCAGAGTATATGTCAGAAAGAATAAGAATAACTGTGTACCTTTTGGGGTATACTATGACCCCTATTTATAGGTGTCTAGTACTAGGGTTTCCTGGTATTTTGGTTGCTTTAGTAGTGGCCAGAGTGGGTCCCTTGTCAGGCAAGGTTCCGCGGTAATCGTGTAAACGGCCGCGGACGGATCGTCTATATCTGGATCTGCGGTCGGATCGCTGGGTTCGGGCCACGACCAATGCGAGATTGGGTTTTACTACGGCCCATTATTGACAGGTTGGGCCCAAAAGCCCAAGTAATGGTGTGGCCCAAGCCCAGAGGCTTGGTACACCTAGTATACGTCATCAAGTTCCCCCAGTCTAGTATGATATTGCATGTGGATCATGTCCTGCGTGCGGTGATCAATGCTAGACTTTCAGCTACTTTATTTCCTTCTGGAGTCATCTATTTTATGCCGTGCCCCTTTTTTTTAAAGGGTTGGTGACGTGGAGCGTTGTTGTCCCTTTACCTTCTGACTGGTGACAGTTTTGACAGCTTTTTACCAATTTCCTATGCGCTTTTCTACCGTTGATTAGGCAAGTGATATACACGTGGCGTCATCCAAGTATCGGTAGGAGTAAATATACCCCAAGTATAAATACCCCCCTCATTTTTACTGTTTTTCTCTTCTCAAAATCTTTCCACCGCCATTGTTAATTTCTTTGAGCTTTTACGTTTTATTCCACGCCCGCGCGTTGTTTTCCTCGTTTTTACAGTTTTTCAAGATTCAGGTTAGCATCTATCTTCGTTTAACTGTCAACCCGAGCTCAAGCTTGAGCTTTCCGAAACCTAAACGAGCTGACCTTGAGCCTGATTGAGCTCATGCTCGAGTCGGCCCGTTTACGTTCCTAGTTTTCCAACACAAAAATAATTACAATTATCCAAGGAGAAGTTATATTCGTAGGGCCACATTAACATATAAGCTTCACACATTACGAGTATTGTTAGTATGTTTACAATATTATGCTAAATACACTACTCATCTGATAATGAGGAAAACATGAATGCATCTTGTAAGAATGGTGGAATTCGCTAACTTTTGAGGACGCACGTATTTTATACCAATGAAAGTGGTTTGAAATAAGTGGTCATGCATCGAATCCTAGATTGATCCTTTTATTTAACGTAGGACAAACACAATATACTCGTACGAATTTATGATGATGTTAAGTCACCATCAGTAGTTCAGTACCATGATAGTATCAAAGAGTATACAGATACATAACACATTGAAGGCCTCTGATTTTCATCGTTTTTACTACGTGGTGTCTCATCAAGCCTTTATTGATGATTAATTTGCAAGCCCTAGAAAGGTTTGATACTTATTGTCACGTAAGAGATTCGATATTTGTTGATTTGTAAGAAATAGACAAAAAGAATTTTATCTTTTTTTTTGGAACGGCAATTTATATAACACCTAGCAAGGAGCTAGGAAAGAAAGATTACAAAGAACAAGTGAGGGATTTGTGAGGGTCCGAGAACCACTCAACCCAGTTACAAAAATTCTTTCTATGTCTATTGGAAATCCAAATAAAAGAGTTGAGTTTAACATCGTTAAGGATAAGATCCTTGTTGGGTTTTTTGGACCCAAAAGTAAACTCGTTTCTATAGCGCCAAATGATCCATATTGTTGATTGAACAACCGCGTCAAATACAGGGTACAAAGCCAGAGAAAGACTGTTAGATGATATCATTTCATCACCATAAACACAAAATAAGAGAAAAGATTTTAGAGAGACAAAGAACTAGAGAGAGAGACAAAGAGAAAAATGGTTACTTGTTAAGAAAAGAAATGAGAAGCAACACCCTCTCCACACTTGGAGAGGGCTTTATATAGTTATAAGAGATAAAACCCTAAGATGGTTTGTTTGGACTTTATGTTGGGCCCGGACCTAATACAAATGGGCTTAAGCCCGTCACCTAGACCCAATTAGCTTAAATGAATTCCCGTAAACTATGTTTTTCTTATACAAGGCTCGGGAATAATAATGACCATCACTTTACTAAAAACATGGCTAACAATCTCCCCCTAAGGGGTGGTCATTCAATTGTGGATCCTTCTTGTGACGTCTTGAGTCTTGGAGCCTTGTGTTCTTGGGAATTCTTTTGAAGATCCTTTTGCATGCTTGTGATCTTGGATCTTGATCTTTAACTTGATATTCTTTGACAAAATACTAATATCGTGGTCTTTGGCCTTGATTTGTCTTGACTACTGAGATCTCTGAATCTTTATCCTTGAACCTTTATGCCGCCTTGCGATCTTGTGTCTCCACCCTCATGCTCAAGGTCTTGAAAGCTTGCTAGAAATCTCCCTCAACATTTCTTTTAACATGATTACTT
Source organism: Tanacetum coccineum (assembly GCA_026074375.1). Classification (NCBI taxonomy): domain Eukaryota; kingdom Viridiplantae; phylum Streptophyta; class Magnoliopsida; order Asterales; family Asteraceae; genus Tanacetum; species Tanacetum coccineum. The sequence continues at coordinate 10,879 of BQNB010033985.1, forward strand.
GTACCACATCATGGTAGGAGTAGTACTTGATCCACTTGTAAGATATATCTTTGTTAATTGTCCAACAATCTTGTCAGAAATGTTCTTTTGAGGAAGTGCTTTGTACATCAGAGATTGTGGAAGACTTTGATAGTTTGAGCTTTCATCATGTATATATCTTTGTTGATTGAGCATGAGGTCTTGAATCTTGACTCCGCTGGAATGAGGTTGCAACGCCGTCACTTATCCCTGAAAATTGATGTTAGTGATAAACAACAGATATAGACGAATATGGCTTTGTCATTCGTCTTGAGTTTGGTTACATTAACCTCCGGTTCCGTGAGGACCGTTTTACAGTATAAATATTGTACCTGTGATCAGGTAGGTTCAATTTAGAAGAACCTCCTTGACAGGGTTTCCAGCTCAAAGTATTAGATCCTCTAACGCGATTGCATTAGATTCACCATACTTGCTTGTTCTCATTACCGGAACGTCTCAAAGCAGACAACACGGTAAGAGTGAATCAGATAGTTACTATCTTTCTGATTGAGTCGTCAATTCATATACTGGACCAAAATCGATATCCAGTTGACACAAGCTTGATTCATTTAGAATCTCGCAAGTCACCTACCAAGAGCTTGTTTGATGTTGGCTCAAGAAGGATTTCCATCATCACTGTGAATACTAAAGAGTATCACTCTGATGTTCTGGCAATTATCACAAGGATAATGCGTAGGACTTATTGATACCAAATGTTGTATAATGATGTATGACATTTTGTATATTGGAATTTGTGTCCTAGTGAGATTTTTGATGGATCTCGTTGGCTCTAGACTCTATAAGTGCACATTTGTTATTTGGTAATCGGAGGCTGGAGCGGACTGCCACCTTTTCATTATTAACGATCTCGGAATGAGAAAGCCGATAGAAACGTGTTGATCTCCGTAAGAAATGAAACATAAATCTTTTGAGAGATTCTGAGTGGCTAGGGAGGGTGGTGCATTACATCACTGGGTCCATGATGACAGTCTTTATTATCAGAATCATCTTTGTTATTACCAATAGATTATGTATTGACCCGGTTTCTGCCTAGGGTTGTATGGAGGGATTCTTTCTTTTAACCCTTTATCCTTACAATTCTTTTTCATTCTTCAACCCCTTTAGTGCTTATCGAGACTTCATGACTAGTACCTTGTTGGGTTTGTTCCAGCACTAGCTCCATCTCAGTCGGCACTATTCCCTTATTCTCACTTTACTCCTTTTTTTCAATCATTCCTAGAACTTCTACTCTATCTAATGGAGTGTTCCTGGGTAGATCCCTCCGGTTCTGGCTAGATCATGGAACGAATATACCTAACGTTAACCGCCTTATAACTCCTTGAGAAATAACAGTTGGTCTGTCTTTGGGATATTTCCATGAAGATCCATAAAACCATTTGATAAAAAATCAATCAACGTGTCTAAGAATTCATTTGAGACACATTGAGTGTTTCTAGAGTTACCAAAAAGCCCCCTACACATATGCACCATATTAAGAAAGAGTTTTGCACATGCAAGGTTTGGGAACGCACTTATAGATTGAAGACCGTATCCGTTATTAATCCGTATTGATCACATTTTAATCACTATTCTCCCCCTGAAAAATTGCATATGTGGTTACAATTTTTGACAATTAGTGAATTAAAAACAAGTTAATGTTCGGAATTCACATGAGCCTAACTAAGTCTTGGGAGAACAGGAGTGCATGCAGAATGAATCATATTATTATACTCCCCCTCAATTATAGAATAGATTGAAAACTTGGAATAGGAGTTGGTTGAGCACACAATTTTGAAAGAATTAGAAATTTTCTTTTTGAAAATATCTTGAAAAATTGTGCTCAACAGGAAAATATGTGAGATATATCTTATTTACCATCATTTTCCTTAGTACTTCTCTTGAGCATTCAAAACTTTGAATGTTTATATGACTTTGCTCAAGACCGAGAAGATATGAACTTCCCGTTGTTTAGGATAAATGTACATAAATGAACATTTTCCTTTCTTTGGAGACCGAGTCCTAAGCTGACATTTACTTAGAAGTCGTAGAGAAAAAGTGAAAGGACATGTTTTGAAAGCATTTAAAACTCTCGCTCAAACTTCATTTATTTACCCGTGTTAATATTAATCAACATTTCTAGGTGTGCAAATGTTATCGATTGTCGAGAGACATGTCGGAGAAGATTATTTTTGTATTTTTGAAATTTTCTGATTTTGTATTTTGCTTTTATAGGTTTTATATTTTTATATTTTGTTTTTCTGATAAAATATATACAAAGAATTACTATAATTTTGCAAGACGATCAAGTTCCTGAGGAGATAAACTGCGCATACCAAGGCGACGAACCAAATAGTTAAATCAATCTGCTGGAAGGGCCTTGGTGAAGAGGTTGGCCAGTTGGTAATCCGTCTTGACAAAATACAGTTCAATCGTACCCTTTTCCACGTGTTCCTTTATGAACTGGTAGCGGACAACGATGTGTTTTGTTCTTGAGTGTTGGACCAGGTTGCAGGATATGACTATGGCTGATTTCAAATCACAATAGATTGGAATCTTGTTGAAGTGAAAGCCATAATCCGTTAACTATGTCCGCATCCAAATGACTTGGGCACATCAAACAGATAAAGACACATATTCTGCTTCCATGGTTGACAGCGCCGTACGGTCTTGTTTTTTTGAGGACCAGCTAACCAGCTTTTCACATAAGAATTAAGCTCCACCAAAAGTACTCTTGAAGGTGTCTTTACATCCCGTATAATCAACATCTGAAAATCCGTTTAGTTCAAAACAAGAATCCTTTGTATACCAGAGACCCATATTAACAGTTCCCCGGAGATAACAAAAGATCCTTTTAACCTCTTTGAGGTGCTTCTCGGTTGGCTTAGCCTGGTACCGAGCACATAAACAAGTAGCATGTACAATGTCCGGTCTACTAGACGTAAGATACATTAGGGCACCAATCATGCTATCATATTTCGTTGCGTCGACTGGAGACCCATTTTGATCAAGGTCAAGCTTGTCTTTGATCTCCATTGGAGTACTAACAGGATCAAAAGTTTCCATTCCATATTTTTAAGGATTTCTAACACGTAGTTGGGCTGGTTTATAAAGATGCCACAGTGGGAGTGGTTAACTTGTAAACTAAGAAAAAATGTCATTTCCCCCATCATCGACATTTCGAAGCGGCTTTTCATGAGGTCAAAAAACAATTAGGTATACCTAGGGTGTGTAGAACCAAAGATAATATCATCAACATAGACCTGTACCACTAAGATGTCATCGTCGAAGTGCCTTATAAACAACGTAGGATCAATGGTGCCTTTGAAGAAGTGATTCTGTAGGAGAAACGTTGACAATTCATCGTACCATGCCCTTAGTGCTTGCTTTAACCCATATAGTGCCTTCTTTAACTTGTAGACATGGCTTGGATGATTAGCATCGATAAAACCTTCAGGTTGACACACATACACGTCTTCTTTTAACATACCATGCAAGAAAGCAGTTTTTACGTCCATTTGAAACACAATAAACCATTTGTGTGCAACATATGCCAAAAATATCCTAATAGCTTCTATTCTAGCAACCGGAGTGATGGATTCTTCAAAATCTATTCCTTCCTCTTGGCGGTACCCTCTCACAACCAGATGAGTCTTGTTTTGGATGACCGTGTTCTCTTCATCATGCTTGTTTTTGAATAACCATTTCAAAGTGAGAGGTTTTATGTTATCCGGGTGAGGAACTAACACCCATACATCAAGCCTTTTGAACTGAAGAAGCTCTTCTTACATTGATTCAATCCATGCAGGGTCGGTCATAGCCTCTTTGACATTCTTCGGTTCCATAGTGCTTATCGTTAATGCATACATGCACATGTCACCATCAGATCGGAGTTGATTCCTTCTCAAAAGTGGTCGTGAGGGTTCTCCTATCACTTGTTCCAGAGGGTGATCCTTAGTCCATTGATATTCATGAGGGTATGGTTAGTAAAACGTATGCATGTTCGATGGATCCACATATTGTGAAGATGATGATTCTGCATCACTTGTGGATGAAGTAGCAAAAGGATTTACAAACGTATTTTCATTGAACATAACATTTGGAACATTGTCAGCAATTGTTGCGGGTTGATGCTGAATATGTTGTTGTGTTTCGAGCTCGTCAACATCCTATGAAGTGTTTGGAAAATTGTAGCTTAAGAGGATGAATTTGTTGGTGTCGGTGCGGTGTCTGCTGTTGTAGTTACTGTTGGAGTCTGAAGAACTTGAGGTACTTGAGAAGCTGGAACATTTCTTGGAGCAGCTGATGGTTGACCACCAATATGATCATCATACATAGCTTCAAACAGTAAATCCAATTCACCTTCAATTGGTTGTTGAGTTGTTATTGTTGACAGAGCATAAGTAAGATCGAGTCCTGAACTGATTTATCCAGAAGTCATGCCTTGAAGCCCGGGCTTTGAACTGCTTTGTTCAAAAGCCATAGCTGAAAGTTCATCAAATGTCACATTCATTGTCTCCATGATTTTCTTTATCCTTCAGTTGTAAACTCTGTAAGCACAGGAATCAGCAGAATAACCAATGAAAAAACCAATATCACCTTTTGCACCAAGCTTCCCAATATCTTCATGATCATTTTTGGGATAACAAAGAGCCCCGAATACATGTAGAAAGGAGAAATCTGGTTTTATGCCATTAATGAGCTCATATGGTGTTTTGTTAAAATGACGGTGAATGATGGAGCGGTTTTGAGTGTAGTACGCAGTAGCAATCGCTTCAGCCCATAAGAATAACGGTGCATGAGAGAAAATCAACATTGTTCTAGCAGCCTCTACTAACGTCCTATTTCTTTATTCCACTACTCTATTTTGTTGAGGTGTTCTGACAGAAGACACTTGGTGAGAGATGCCAACACTATCAAAGTATTCTTTAAGGACTTGATTTTTGAATTCTGTGTCGTTGTCGGTTCTTATAATGATGACATGAGATTAAAGAAGGACAATAATTCTCTTAAGGAAGGTTTTAATCACTTCTGGTGTTTCATCTTTTGATTTAAGAAAGTGTACCCAAGTGTAACGAGAGTAATCGTCCACAATAACCAAAACATACCGCTTTCCATTTATGCTTGCAATTCTCATTGGACCACATAAATCCATATGAAGAAGGTGTAACCTCTGCTTAGACTTTGGAACTGGGTTGGGTGGGTGAGATGACCTTTTGTTTTTTTCCTTGCTCACAAGAGGGACAAAGATGTTCTTTATGATATTTGAATTTTGGAAGACCGGTGACAAGATCATTTTTGGCGAGGTCATTTATGATGTCAAAATTAAGGTGGGATAAACGTTGATGCCATAACCACGACTTGGTAGAAGTAGCACGAGCCATGAGGCAAATTGGAGAAGTAGAGGCCATTTCATGGAGATTGATGGTGTAAAGGTTAGTTGTGCGATTTCCTTTTAACAAATCAACTCCTTCTAAGTTTCTGATGAAACATGTATTTCTTCAAAAAGTGACCTCTAAATCAGAATCACAAAACTACCCAACCGAGAATAGGTTGTACCCCAAGCCCTCAATGAAATAAACCCTGGTGATCAAAATATTTCCCCATTGAAGATCACCAAAACCCAAAATTGCAGCAACATGATCGTTTCCAAAGCGAACAGTACCCAAAAACTTCCAGACAAAATTGATGAGAAGCTTTAAATTCCCGGTCATATGCTTGGAACAACCCGAGTCGACGCACCATAAACAAATTTGGATAACCTGCCAAGAAAAGTAGAATTTGGAAACCATTTGATTGTAGGTTCTGGAGGGTTAGCAGTACATGCATTATCACCATTAGAGCAGTCAGATTGACTCTCAGATTCACTGGATGCGATTATTTTTCCTTTAAGGTCAAAAAGTCTTCCAGTTGGTGACCACCGAAGGTAATATCTAGGTTTACTAGGCTTAGGTGAAACAAGTCTTTTGTTGGACCCTACTTTCTTAGGCTTCATAACCTTTGGCTTTTGTTTCTTTTGATTTTTAGTGTTTGAAACATTTGCCTTTTGTTTCTTACCATGAGAATTCATGTCATTCACATAATTAAGCACACATACATCATGATTAGTAGTAATTAAGCATTGCTTACACATAGCATAAACAACTTCAGATTTATCATTCCGAATAGCAAGCTTAACGTGATTACATTCAGATGACATATGTTTCTTATTCTTAGAAAGCTGTAAATTCCTAGGGTGATCTTCTACTTCAACTTCTTTATTCTTGCTGCAACTACTCCTAGACATAGAGGGGACCCTATCATTCTTTGTATTGCTCCTAGGCTGTGGCCCTCTGGTCTTAGCAGTGTTGTCTACTCCTGTAGAAGATAAACCATTTGAGTCAGAATTAACATCTTTCTTAGTGATGACATGAGGTTGTGAAACAGTGATCGGATTTGTCCTAACGTTTGCTCTAACTTTGTTAGGTACATACGTTTCTTCCCTAGAAGGCTTGAAAGGATTAATCCTAAACATTCTTGGGGCAATCACATTATCATTTTTCATAACTTTTGATTCTTGTGGAGTGGGTACCGAGCTTGAAGTGACTGGTTTTGACAAAGCATGTGTCTCATCGATCTTGGGAAGACTTTGGAAAAGGAGTTACGACATAGAGTTTTGATTCAGAAGAAGAAAGTGGTTTTCCCAAAATTGATTGCTTACAAAACCGAGTATTCACACTCGTACCTTTGGTCGTAGCTCTTAAGTTAGAATTTTCATAGATCGTATCATGTAATTTATCTTGCAACGAGTCAATTATTGTTTTGGTTTGAGCCCGTGTCAAGTCAAACAATTTTTTGTATGTGGTCTTAAGATGATCATTTTCCTTTTCATATTTTCAAACCTGAAACTCTAATTCTACATTCTTAATTTCTAGTTTCTGAGATAAATGATCAAGGGTATTTGATACACATGGAGTATCCTTACTTTTACCCTTTTGATCTCCCAACTGAGCTTGTAACCGTTTGATCTTTTATTGCATGTCATTATAAGCTTTATCGTATGAAATTTTGTCATGTTGATCCCAATACAATAGATCTTTCTTAGCTTGTATAAGGCTAAGTTGTATTGAATAAATTCAAAACAACTATGATAGAATAAGAAGAATTTCAATGAAACAGTAATGAATAAGATCAATAACAAATAGTTTACCAAACTTTTAGCCTTAATATAATGCGAACACTCTTAATAGTATTAGGGTTACAAAACCTTGAAGCTATGACAATTCTAGGAATGACTCGATTTGGTACTTTGATACTGATACATAGAATTCTATACTAACAGAATTACTTTGCACCAATAGACATAATATCTTGACTGACAACTGCATCTCATGAGGTGGCGATCGATTTCAATTCCAAAGCTTGGGTTTGGCAAGAGATTCATAGGCATCTTTTGCAAGGATTTGAAGTCCGACTCAAATTTGGCTGCTTCTTTCAAAAATTATATTTCAAAATTTTGCAATCTAGCATCAACTTGGTTAACGATAGGGAAAATTTCATCCTTTACAATTTTGTGAATCTCTTGGTGAACAAAAGACGACCAATTGTGTATATCCAAAGTCATTTTTTGTTTCACAACACGTTGAAGAGTTACAATGGTGCTTTTTACCTCATTTAGAAATTTCCGTGCAACACTTGGTGTAGTATCATCCGAAAGCTCTTCATTTGGTATTGAAATTGGTTTAGAAACATTTGCCACTTTGGAAGTATTTGAAAAATATAACTCTTCACGTGACTTGGCCGTTTGAGAAACAAAAACCCCCGAAAGATGATTAATCTTTGTATAATTTGCCGGTTTTATTTCTTTGTTTAATTGTTTCATTTTTAAGCGACTCTCTTGAGCAAGTTGCAGTGTCTCCTCTGAATCATACACAACAGGAGGATCATGCTTTTCTAATAGAACTTTGCCATTATACAAACTCTGTTGTTTTTGCTGAGCTTGCTTGAGATAAAAAGGATTTTGATAACCCAAAGCCATTTTTTGTTCGGCGTGGTAAAACGAGTCTGTCTTAGGTGAAAGCATGTGCATCGTTTGAATCGATTGACCCATTTTAACCAAAATATTATCTTATTCTCAAGTTGAATTTGTTTATCAAGAAGCCCGGCTTCGCGTATTTTGAAATCAGACTTCAACCTTTTATTTTCTTCAAGAAGAGAAGAAACAATTGATTTTTCCTTTGAAAGCTGTTTATTTAAATTTGAAATTTCCTCATTCAAAGTCGTTATTTGTTTATTGGAACTTAAGTGAAGTGCATTTATCTTTTTAGTAAGACATTGTTCTTGATAAACAGACTTTTGAGAAAACCTTTCAAGTTTGTCATATTTTTCGTGACTAATTTCAAAATGCTTTTCTTGATTTTTATATCTAGCAAGCTCATTGGTCAAATCAGCATTAGTTTCTCTCAACTTGCAATTGACCAAGTTGACTTTCTCAACTTCAGCAGCTATATTATGAAATAATGATTCATGGTACGCACATGTTTCCTCAACAGTTGTAGAATGTTGTTCTACTGTTCCCCCACCTTGTTCCAAACTAGAAACTGTATAAATAACATTACTATCATTATGTTGTACTTGGTGTGGTTCTGGAATGGGCTCGAGTAGCTCAGTATACTGATCCTCTTGAGTAAACATATTAAATATCTCATTATCATAGAAATTGTCATAGTTGTGTACCTCAGTTGATCCGTCTGAGTCATAGACGGGAGCTTTGTCAGTCTGAGTACCCGATGTCGATGCTTGCTGCAAATTAGCCATCAAAATGCAGTTTGCATTGACTTCCTCAATCTCATCAAGATCCGCTGCAGCAGCCATCAAATCAAACTCTTCAGCTTGGAGTTGGATTCCTGCTTCTTCCTTTTGAGCAATCAACAACTGAGTCTGAAGATAAGCAGCATCCCTTCTCCTTGGTCTGACTGTGCAGTTCCTAGCAAGATGACCCAATCCTCTACAGTTGTAACACCTTATCTGATTACCATTATTCCCAATCGCATTACCCTCAGCCCGTGCTGCTACAACATTACCATTCCCATTCGGATTCTGATTAGCAATCCCCGGAACAACAATTAGCCCATTCTGATTTCCAACATTCTGAACACCCGGATTCTGAACTGCATTCTGAACAACCTGATTCCTGACATTCTGCCCAGCATACTGTCTAAACTGATTCCCACCATTGCCTCCAACCATCTGCATCTGTCTGTCTTGACCCATATTCATACCCGGTTGAGCAATCTGCCTATTATGAGGGTTTGATGAAATTCTCTGGTTGTTGTTGGTTGGTGTTGAGTAGTTTAGTTTGAATGCCTTAGCCATTAGAACAAGTGCCATGTTCATTGTGGTTGTGGGATCTGTAATGTCTTCGAGAGTTGGCATCGGTTTTTGCATGTTTCTGGTTGAATAATGGTTGTGGGTTATTGTTGTTGTTGTTGGGTTGTGGTTGTTGCATGTAGGTACATGGTGATGGTTGATCTTGGTGAAACACTGGATAGTTGAAAGGATTGTTGGAATTTGCCATGAGTGCAAGTGGATCATGTGTTTTTGCAAGTCGTTCAGCTCTTAGATCATCTATATCCTTTTGATTGTACTTCAATAAATCATACAACTGAGTGTAATTTTCCGTATGCAAGTCCTTTGTTTGATGAACAATGGTAACATGTCGACTCCATTCTGGTTGTAAGTTGTTTAGGAACTTGCGATTACTGGCAATCTTTTCTGAAAAGTGTTTGTTTCTCTTGAAATCATTCATCAACTTTGAGAAACGATGATAGTAAGACTCAATCGATTCCCCATCAGTGCAAGTAAACCTTTCCTATTCATTAAACAACTTGGCCTTTTTCTCTTGAATTTTGATATCTGACCCTTTCATCATTTGTTGAACACATAACCAGATTTCTTGAGCAGTTTCACAACTATCAACATCAGCATAGATGTCTTCGGGAAGACCGAGAAGAATAGTCTGAATGGCTTGATCATCGGCTTTGACCTGTTTAAGCTCCTTCTCAGTGAGTTCATCATCTATCTGTTCATGAAAGGTTTCATTGACAGGAACCACATGGTTTGCATCACCTGGTTTAGGAATCATTCATCTAACATAAGGACCATTTATAATGTAATTGTAGATTAACTTTCCAATAGGTCTGCTCTTAGCATACCGAAGAAGACGTGATGACCATGGAACATAGTTCTCTTTGTTAAGCATAGGAGGGCAGTTTTCGGAACCGGCTGCATAAATGTCTTGTTGAGTCAACATTGCAAAAGTGATGTGAAATGATAAACAAGGATCTTTAGTGGGTAAAGTATTGATTTGTTTGTTGGGAATGATTCAATTAACGGACACTCGAGGGATTTTTTACTCGTCATGATCAAAACCGATAATGAATTAACGGAATTTTAACAAGATCACAAGATAACCGAGAATGATTAGATTCGTAAATCAGCGGCGAAAAATTCCCAAAAAAACTGAAAAGTGTCGATAAATCTAGAAAACGATTTTTTTTGGGCTCAAAAAATCCTTAACCAGCTAACGGGTGGTTACAGCGGATCAGTCACGTTATTTCTCTTCGATTTGAGAGGTACACGTGCCTTTAAACGGACTTACGGATCCGAAAAGTAATGGTGTTTTACTGAAACCCTATTCTTCGCATACGTTGATCGACCTAGTTCTATCCACGCTAGATCGGATTCCTTTTGCTCGTTTCGAAAATCGAGCGCTAAATTTCGAACCCATCGCACGGTTCGAATCGACGCTAGTTCGATCCTGGCTAGTTCGATTGTCTTAGTTCGATTGATCTAGTTCGATGATGCTTGTTCGAATGAGCTTGTTCGAATGAGCTTGTTCGAATGAGCTTGTTCGAATGAGCTTGTTCGAATGGTGTTTGTTCGATTGTCCTTGTTCGATCAACAAGGAATGTCACTAGTTCGATGGTCTTGTTCGATCAACAAAGAAAGCTAGTTCGATGATGATCGATCGATTGTCTTAGTTCGAACCAAAACACACGCTCGTTCGATCTTCGCTAATATGTTGCTCGTTCGATCCACAAGCAATGTTACTCGTTCGATGGTCCTTGAAGGATTTCACTCGTTCGATCCTTGAAGAAACTGCACTCGTTCGATTCAAACAAAAATGAAACTCGTTCGATCCAAACAAAGATCGCTCGTTCGTGTAAACAGTCCTCAAACTACAAAAACCCCTCGTTCGGTGGAAGTCAGCTTTAAAGGATACACCTCGTTCGATATGAAAGCAGAATCAGAAAGTACACTCAAGCACAAACAAAAAAAAACACGGTCTTGTGATTTTCTTACCACTACGATCTTGAGATGACAAGCTACTAGAGTAATAGAAAAACTAGAAAAAAATTTGACTGTTTTGGCAAAAAAAATATATGACGAGTTGAAACAATGAAAAAAATACCGAATGATAAGCAAAAAAAATTACCACAACTAAATCACAACACCCAACCTTGGCTCTTGATACCACTTGTTAGGATATCATTTCATCACCTCAAACACAAAAATAAGAAAAATAGATTTTAGAGAGAGAAAGTAAAAAAGAAGAAAAATGGTTACTTGTTTCACAAAAGAAAAATGGAAGTCACACCCACTCCACACTTGAGAGGGCTTTAAATATTTAACCAGAGTGGCTATTTCATAGAGGGCCTTTGAGTTGGGCCGGATCATAAAACACATGGACCTTGAAGCCCGACAACTAGGCCCAACTAGCTTAACTAAATTCCCGTAAACTACGTTTTACTTATACAAGGCTCGGGAATATTTAATGACCATCACTTTAATAAAAACACGGCTAACAAAATGGATACGAATTAGGATTTGGAGAATTAGGATCAAAATTAACGATTTTCTTTGCTTTTGGTTTTGGAATTTCAATAAAAATGGAAATCTTCTTTCCCTCCGGAAGGTTGTGACATGTGCGGATTTTCCAAATTTGGATTTTGCACTTTTTCCGTTGACGTCTCCGGGTTTTGTTCGGGTTCTTTTCGAGGATTTGAAACAACGGGAGTAGGAACTAGAGGAGTCGAAGGTCCTTCCAAAGTCTTACCGCTCCTTGTGGTAATAACATTAATTTGCTGACGAGGGTTAGTTACGGTTTGACTTGGAAGAGTTCCTGAATTCGAATTGTAGGAGGGCGGATTATTTGAAAATATCACAAAGACTTAGTCAACAAACACGTAACATTAGCCATTTGATATGCAAATTTTGACCGCAAATATTGAAATTCTTCAACACCGCATCGTTTGCCTTGACGTAGTTTTCAAAATCTATTTTCGAAACACCTTGAATTGGGAGCCTAGAAGCATGTAAATGTTGGAACTTGTAAACCTGTGGTTAGATTGGTTTGGTGGGTTGATAACTTGACCTTGATGGTTTTGATTGAAATTGCCTCCACGGTTTTGATTTGAATATCGATTTTGGTTCCCTTGGTTGTTTTGAACATTTGGTTGATTGAAACCCGGTGGTTTCATTTGACTTGCCAAATTAGGAGGATTCCTTTGAAAAAAATTGCCAACGGGGCGGTTTGTTAGAATTGATGAATATTATCTTGAAAAACAGGAAAATTTTAACCATGATAATGACAAATGTTGAACTTATGGTTTGAACCACATGTGACACAAACTTCCTCGAGTGCTTTGACGGTAGCAGGAGTCGTAGCATTCTTTTCATTAATCGCTTTCTCTAAACGGCTCATTCGAATATTCATTTTGTCTTCAAGTAAGGCAGCCATTTGTTGAACATCAAAAGAACTATTAGAAGGTGAAGAAGTAGAAGACGGAGCATTCGTAATTGCTCTTGAATCATTTGAACGACTTCTTGAGTAACGCACTTTTGATTTACTTTCGATTATGGCTAAACCTTCTCGAGGCATCTTATCTAGAAAATTGCACCGCGCGGAGCGGCATCTTCTAAGGCATCTTGATCAATGGAATTCAGTAATTGTAAAACCGTATCAAGTTTGATGTAATTCCGAGCTAACCATGATGAGGACATTGAGAAGAAGTCCTTTAAAACGTTCCCATGCATCGTTGAAAGTTTCGTTGGTTTTTGGTAAAAAGTTATCGATTTCATTCCGAAGTTTAGGATTGTTTACGAAGGTGGGAAAAATTGATTTATGAACATAATCGAAACAAGTACGTCCCCATGTGAGAATTGATCTAGGAGTTCCTTGATCTAACCAATCTCGGCTTCACCGTCTATAGAAAAAGGGAAAAGCAAAAGCTTGATCGAAGTGTTCGGAAGTCTTCGGATGTCTAAACGTGGAAGTGATTTGTTGTAAAATCGAAAGGTGATTGTTAGGGACTTTCTACCTGTGAACTTAATACTTTGCACAAGATTGATTAAAGGTATGTTTAAGCTCGAAATTGATAGCATTAAATTCGTGGAACACTAATTTGCATCTTCATATCCCACGATGGGAGCTTGTTATGCATTTTGAGCCAACGTTCTGATTGTCGCCTTGCAACAAATGGTTTTGATCGACAAGTAGGTTCTTCTAAATCAAAATTTTCTACAACAACCGTGAGTTTGTGTTGACAGTCTTCGAGATTGCGAACGAGTGCACATAAAAAGAAATAACTAAAAAGCAAAAAGCAAAACTTTACACAAATATTTTTTTTATTAACTATTAATTTAACGTTACACGAAGAAGACTTAAACCAAATAAATCAACTACTTCACGTACTCTCGAAAATTGCTTTTCATATCAAGGTGACCCGTACTCTTAAGAAGACCACAACTGTCAATGATATATCATTAGTTTGATTTGGGAACCAACAAGTTCACCGGAATTTGATTATAATAATACCTCCGTTGAGAGTATTAATATTTTGGTATTTTTTAACCAATTGGAGATTTTTATTTCTTTAATAACAAGGAAGTTATTTATTATTTTTATTATTTATTGATTTTTTTAATCTTTTACTTATACAAAAAAGGAAAAAAAATATTTTTTACTATTTTATATTTTAAGATATTTTTTATTTATTTTTGATTAATAAAATAAGAATGAACTTTCGAGGGTGAAAGAACATCAAACCAAAATAAACTAAAAGACAAAAGTAAATCTGTAGACACTAGTCCCCGGCAACGGCGCCAAAAACTTGATAGCAGTTTAGATACACAATAAAATATACTATAAAAATAATATTCCACAAGAGCAATTAAGAAAATTCCCTAAGGAAAATTCACTCTTAAAAATATATATAATATAATATATAATACGTATATTTAACCGGATAAATATGATCACCCGGGTCGTTTCCCCAACGACTAGTGAAATTGAAACCTCGTTTAAGCTTGGATTCTGATTTGAATAAGAAAATAGATGATTTTGATATCTATAACTACTAAATAAGAAACAACAATTAAAATTGAACAATTAAAGGCAATTTAAACAATCAAACAAATACGGAAAACAAATAAAACGCGACAATTAAGCAAATAGACTAAAATTAAACCCTAAAATTGCAAACTAAGTTTCTAAACCTAAATTAGGATAAAAGAAAATTTTAAGAAAAATAAAAATATTTTTTAGATTATTTTTGAATTTTTTTTATCAATTAAAAACTATTTAATTCTAATTAAATCCTAAAAATAAAAAAAATAGAAAATAATTGAAATTATATTTTTCCTAAGTAAAATAAGTAAAAAGAAAATTTTAGAAAAAAGAATTACTATTTTTGGCTTTTTAGATTTAAAGATATGACTTTTCTAAAATTTAAACTAATTAAAAACTTTAAAAATTAATAAAACTATTAAAAATATAATCCTACAAATTTTATAAAAATTATACTAGATAAATAAAAAGTGCAGAAATTTTATAAAAATAAAAGCCCTAATTTTTATCTTTTAATTAAACTAATTAAAACTAAACCCTAATTATTAAATAAAACTAATAAACTTAATTAAATACTTAACTAAGGACTAATGGTGCAAAGACCTAAAGGACTAACAGAAAAACAATTGAAATTGAAAAGTTACAAAACCTACCCTGAAAGTCTAGCCCGATTTCAAAATAAGTCCATTAAGGCCCAAAATAAGTTCAGATTTTAAAAAGTGCTAATCACTAAAAACTTAAAAGAGCAAAGTTTGAGATTAAGCTGGTGTGAACAAAATTAAGAAAAGCACTAAGGGCTGAAACCCACTAATAAGCTCTATAAAAGCTTAGAGAGCTCTTAAGATTTTGATTTGACCGACTAAATAAAATTGAATCTTTATCAGGAAGAAAGCTTATAAGGGAAAGAAAGATTAAGAAATATCAAAATTATAGACCCCTATAAGCGAGGTTGTTGAGCGAAAATATCTCAACGGTTATAATTAATTAATGAAAATCTGTTATGCCTTAAACAGTAGTAACGGTATCATAGCAGTACTAATTTTAACCTAACAGTACTAAGTAATACCCAGCAGTACTAGGTTTTAGACTAACAGTACTAACTAATGCCCATCAGTATTAAGTTTTAGACTAACAGTACTAACTTTTAGATACCAGTATTAACTCCAATTTTATTCCAAAAAAGCATCTCACAAACTCTTCTTTTTGTTTTAGCTCACAATATTTCACCTCAATACCTTTTTCTCACCAATTCACTCTATCTGTTTTTGATTCACACATCTCTCTTTCTATTTTTAGCTTACAACATCTCTCTTTTCTTTTATGCTTACCAATTTCTCTCAATTTCAGACAATTTTATACAAAGTGCCATCAATTCCTTTAGTTTCATACTGTCCTCCACACTTCTAAGTGTGTAAATTCTTGAGAGAGGTGGGTCATTAGACTTTTTAGATACAGTCTCAAACCAAGTTTGAGCATCTGCATCCCCTAATATAGTAACTTTGGCAACATTGGACCACTACTTGAACCAGTATTCCCTAAGGAAGAGCTTCATTAATTGTATGCCATGGATAGGGACATATTTTAATTTTAACCACTGTCCTGTCACTGCTTCTAATGCTAAAAGCAGAAGTGCACCCTTTCCATTCATTCACCCGCCTCCTTTAAGGACAGTCAGCATTGCTACAAGAAATAGTAGGACCACTAGACTGATATTATCGTAGAGACCTTCCTTACTGTAGTCCTAATGATGTATGTTGTGTTTGTGTAGAAGAATGATGGAATGGTAATTTGTTTAACATTAGAAAGTGAAACAGTTGTAACACCAAAGATACAGTATAAAGTAAGTCTGGCCAGCACTAACCTTTACCCAGCAGCATTAAGTCATGCTAGCAGCACTAACTTTAGCTCAACAGCACTAATATTAGTTCTAAGAGTATTAAATTTTTCTCCAATAATTATACAACAACATGCCTCTATTCATCACAAGCACACTAGAAACGACTAGATAGACATGTGAGAATTCATGAGGATCCATATTTGTGCATAATCCATGAATAAAAGTTAAGACCTGTTAACTAAACCAAAATACCAGTTTTGACTTCAAATTCATCCAAAAAGCATCTCCAATCCAACGCAATCGTATCAATCTGAATTAACTTCCACTTCAAAATTAAGAAAGCCTAATTGCTATCTTATCAAAAAGGTTAAAATCTGCTAACATTAAAAGCCTTTGTGAGAAGATCTGCAACATTTTGGTCTGTGTGAATCTTGATCACTTGAATTAGCTTCTTCTTATAAGAATCTCTGATAAAATGGTGCCTTATCTCTCTGTGCTTAGTTTTAGAGTGAAACACTGGATTCTTCACATATACAAATTTGTCTTTCATTAAAATGTAAATCTTATGTATTCATGAGTATAAACCCATAATCCACATTTAATTTTTGGATCCATAACACCTATCCACAGCAATTTGCAGCAGCTTACATACACTGCTACAGTAGTGGAAGTTTATGCTAACAATGGTTTTGCATTTTACATTGCTATAAACCAACCTTTGCCAAGAAATTGACAACCTCCTGTTGTGGATTTCCTGTCAAGGCTAGCTCTAGCATAATCACTATCTGAAAAAGCTTCCAAGTCAAATGAGAATCTTTAGTATACTCCAAAGCCTATTTAGGCTAACCTTTTAAATAACTAAATATTTCCTACCATATCCTGAAGATGTGAAGTCCTTTGGAGTAACTTGGAAACCTTGCACAAGCATAAATAGAAATGTGATGTCATTCCTAGTAAGCTGTTATGTAAAACAATGAACCAGTCCCATTGTATCTGTAAAAATGAACATCCTACATCTACACCTCTTCATCCTTGATCAAAGAATTGTTAGCACCATTGAGTGCTTGCTGTCTTTATAGTGGCAAAATCAAATTTTTTCAAAATCTCAGCTACATATTTATCTTGGCTTATAAAGATTCCATCACTCTTTTGTTGAACCAGAAGTACCCAAAAAGTAAAGAAAACTACTCCCATATAACACCATTTGAAACATAATCAAGCCTTAGAATTTTCAAACTCATACTCAACACTTTTCTTGGTTGACCCAAAGATGATATCATCAACATAAACTTGTAAAAGTCAGTGATATCATCTTATGTCGTTATTAATGTAACAATGAATTTTATCAATTGACCCCTGAGAAAACCATTGTTTCAGCGAAATAAGTTGACAATGTTCCTCCATACCATGCTCTTGGGGCTTAATGTAGTCCATAAAGAGCCTTTTCTACCTTGTAGACTTGTTTGGAAAATCTGGATCTTCAAAACCAGGAGGTTAACAGACATATACCTCCTCTTCTATCTTTTCATATAGAAAAGCACTCTTGACATCCATTTGGTAGACTACAAAATCTTTGAAGGAAGCATAAGCCAGAAATTAGTCTTATAGCTTCAATCCTTGCTACTGGTGTAAAAAGTTCATCATTATCTATACCTTCCTCTTGAGTATGTCCCTAAGCAACCAGTCTAGCTTTATTCTTCACCACTATGCCTCTTTCATCCTTCTTGTTTCTAAAAACCCATTTAGTACCAATTGCCCACTTGTCTTTAGGTAAATCTACCAAGGTCCAAACTTTTATAGTTTAAACTGTAGAACTCAACCAGCGCTTTCTTCCACCCAGCTTGGATCTTTTAGGGCTTGGACTGGTTTCTTGGGTTCCATTTGAGATAAGAAACAGGCAAGCAGACAATTTTGAAAGTCTTTGTGATTTGTTCTCCTAAGCATGTGAATTGAGGAGATCAAACCATGTTCTTTATTTATGTCTTGTTCTTTGTCTTGTCCTGTGCATTGATTATACGTGAAACTTCCAAACACTAATATTCAATATATCTTTATAAAATTTGGTTAAAGGAGCATCAGGAAGGAACTGAATAAGATGAAATTACATTGTTCATGTCAACTTCTTCTTCCACATCTTTATCATCATAAGCATTACCAAAAATTCCAGAATTATCCATTGAAGACACATTTGGAACATGTGGAAGGGTAAAAAGCCTATTAGTAAAGGAGAAAATTTGTATGAAAAAGTAAGTTCCTCAAATGCATTCGAATTAGTAACAAGAGTTCTAACACATTAATGTGAGTATGATGAGCAACATTAGCAAAAGATGGTCCAACAGTACTAACAGGTGGACTAATAGTATTAAAATTATTAGTGTTGTTAATGTGTTCATTCTGCTTTTCTTGTTGAAATAGCCTTTCTAACTCACTCTGTGGCTTTACATTCCGTGCCCACCAATATTCTGAAACTCCCCCTTTCATCCACTTCCAGTAGCTTCTTTCCACATTTACTTCATTGCCTACAGGACCTTTAAGATTAAATGGATCATTTTCATAAATGTATCATGTAATTACCTTGTTCATTTTCATTCTTCTTATCAGCATTGAGCCAGTAACAATGTATATCTTTGTTCCGCAAATATCAATAGTTATGATTTCCTACAACAACAGGCACATAGTTCTTAGATATTGTCCAAAGAAACAACATCAAAAGCCAGTCGGTCTAATGTCCATTTAACATTAGGTGCACGCATTACAAGAAATCTAATGTTTTAAGTGTCTCTTCAACGAATCCTGGTCCTTTGGTTAAATACACTCATATCCAACTAACCACAGAGTACCCAACAAAAAATCCCATCATCTTCCTGTTTAAACTTGCCTAGATGATCCCTTTGTATTTAATATGGTAACAGGACACCCAAAAGGTATCAGAAGACTCTCAATGGGGTCCTCCATAATAAGTTTCATAAGGAGTCATGTTATGAGGCTAAAAGACTAAACTCTATTTAAGTACATATCAAGCAGTATCAACAGCTTCAGCCCTAAAAAGGTGTAGGAAACTTAGAGTCAACTAATTGCAGCCGAACTACCAGTGGATACTATTCTTCCTCACACAGACA
Organism: Tanacetum coccineum; assembly: GCA_026074375.1. NCBI lineage: Eukaryota > Viridiplantae > Streptophyta > Magnoliopsida > Asterales > Asteraceae > Tanacetum > Tanacetum coccineum. The sequence goes on from BQNB010033985.1 coordinate 30,239, forward strand.
CCATTTTGCCTGATGAACCATAGCAACACTGAATTTCCCTCTTAATCCCCTTCATATCAAAAAACTGGTTCATACACTAATATTGACTACCAGTTTCCAATGTCACACCTGATAACTTTTACTTTATAGTCTAGTTTTAAATATCAATTCCCTTTTTAAGAAGGTCTTTAAGTAACCACTATTTTCATCCTATAATGGGCCAAAAATAAATACCCAGGAAAATCTACTAAAGTCATCATTGACAACTAGGCAATAAGTCTTTTTTCAATAAATTATAACATTTGTAGGACCAAATAAGTCCAAATTGAAGCAAATAGTAAGGGTTTGCTGATGAGTTTACAAGTTTGGCTTATAAGTAGGCTTTGTGTTGCTTTCCTTTCTGACAAGCAACACAAGAATGATCATCTTCAAAAATCTTTAAGGGTAAACCTCTAACAAGGTTTCCCTTAACCAGTTTGTTTTTATCTTTTTTGAAATTAATGTGCCGCAAGCCTCATGTGCCATAAAAAATAGTTCCATCAATTGTGCCAAATATCAAAGAGGCAAGTTTAAACCTCCAGTGGAACAATACTCTTAAGTCAACCCTGTAAATGTTTTCCTTTTCTTGAACTTCTCAGCAAGACTTGACATTCATCAAGTAGCATAAAGTCCTAAATAATAAATAGCATACAGATGTCGGTAAAAAGAACATTGTTCTTTTTGTCACACATTTCTGACACACTAAACAAGTTATACTTAAGCTCCTTTTAAAAGTACACATCATCAAAATCCACATTTTACCATGTATAATTTTACCTTATCTCATAAATTCTACCTTTAAACCAACTCCAAAGGAAACAAATCCACCAATCATGAGTCTTCACACTACAGTATGATACATTTGTTTCCCTGTCATGTGCCTAGAACAACCACTGTCAAATTACACTTTTTCCATATGTAACTCCTTCTGTTAGTGGTGCCCTTTACTAAAATAAGAAGTTTAGCTCATTTGGGAATCCAAGCCAATATAGACTTGGTATATGCCTACTTGCTCAATGTAAGAATATTTCTTGAAAGTAGTTAATGCACTATTGTTTTTGGCTTTCCAAATCCAGCATGTTGAGGCCTTAACAGTATTAACCCCTTTTCCCTTATTCTCACTTACTACTGCTCTTTCCCTAGCAGTAGTATCATTTACCCTGACAGTATTAACCTTTTTATTAAAAATACTGTTCATATTTGCTGAATACTTGTTGAAAGGCCTTATGACTTGTGAATGTCCTCTTTTGAAAGCATTTGATATTGGTCTGGAACTATTCACAATTGGTTTTGAGTCAGTAGTTTTAACTGGTCTAACAGGTTTTGTTACCAGCAGTCCATAAGTTTTGCCTGACTAAGTTTAAAACTCTTGTGAGGAACATAATCTTCTTTAGGAAGTGGAGAGTAGTCATTTTATTAGCAAAGTTCTTGTGGTTCATCCTACTTGTGTTGTTCCACACTGGTCTTACAACTTTTTGATCACACACATAATGAAGATGCTCAAAACTACCACAAACAAAACAAGCTTTATTTATCATTTTAAAGTTACTTCCTAGTCTTTGGGACATAAGATTGTTCCAATTTCTTTGGTTCCCTCTACTATTTCCCTATCACAGCTTTAACAAATTTTATCTTTGTAGTGCTAGGTTTAACAGTTTTAACCTCAACATTAGATTTAAATTCTACTTCAATTTCATCATCAGATTTCTAATCCTTAATGATTAGAGGACTAAAGTTGTTCTTCCTAGCAGTATTACATTCAACTGTGTTAAACACACCCTTATCAATAGTCTCATGTTTTGACTCAACAGTCTTAACATCACTAGATGCAACATTAGAAACAACATCTACATTCTTACTTTCAACTTGTTCATCTATAAACATTAGATAAGATTTGGGGGCATGTAATTCCCTGTATAAGGTGGGGGAACTGCATGATATCCCTTATCTGATTTGCACTTATCATTCTCCTAATAACTCAACATCTCAGATGAATCACAAAACTTTTCTACAGCAGAAGTAGCTCATTATATCCTAGTCCTGTTTGTAAACTGTCACGATACAAGACTTTCCAGTAAATAGTTTAAAGCTTTAGATGAGTTTTGAAACTTCTCTAATTTTAGTTTTAACTCATCTCTCTTTTTTTTTGCTTTTTCCTATTTCTTTTTGTTTTTAACTAAGGCATTATCTCTTAGTTTAACTTCAAGGTTTAAAACATTAATGCTCTCTTCAAACACAACCTCATTTTTCTTATAATGAGCTAGTCTAGCTTCTATAGACTAGTAAACCTACTTTATAAGATACTAAATTAAATTGAGACTTTTTGTAATCTGAAGACAACTTCATATGTTCTTTGAGAGTTCAAATACTTTAACACGTGATTTAGAACAAGAATCTACCTCATAATAAAACAGAAGACACTTACAAAAGATGAGTTTGTAGGATGCTCTTCTTCAGCTTGGTAGCTCCAATCATACCCTCTAATTCCATCTTGAGCAACCAAGGCATTTTCAGTGGGAGTTTCCACTGTCACAGTTCTTCTACTATTCTCTCTTCCTCTGTTTTCCTGATTTCTAGGAGCTCTACATTCTCTTGCAAAGTGACCATTTTTATGACAGTTGTAGCACTCCACTTTAGACCTGTCAAATCCAACTCTTTGACCATTTACATCCAACTTCCTGCATGTCCTCTTGATGAATCTCCTAGCTCTAATTGTCAGCATGGCCATTTCCCATTGTAAATCCATTTCTTCTAGGTCATCAGGATTAATTTGTTCTAGATCCTCTTGTGCAAGTTGAGGAGAGTTGGGCTGACTAGCTAGGAAAGCACAGATCACAGCATCACTAAGGTTATCTCTAGATGTAGGATTACTTTGAGTATGAGTAGCACTAACTCCATAAGTAGTGTTATCTGCTTCATTTGTGCTACTATTGTTGTTGCTATTAGTGTTGTTGGAGGACACAAAAGCCACATTTTGTGAATTTTGGCTTGTGTTTGTTGATCCTGTAAGTTCAGGTTCATATATCTTTAAGTTGTTGTACAAGTCATCCAAACTGATGGTTTCCATTTCCTCTTTGTTCCTATAGATCAAAGCATGAGTCTTCCATTCAGATGGAATATTTCTCAACAGTTTTAAGTTCATGCCCTCTTGTGTAATAACTTTGCCTTGGATCTCTAACTGACTAATAAGTTGCAACCTATCATGGTTTTGATCCATTGTTTCTAACTTGATCCTACAAAGATCTTTCTTCTTGCTTGATAGAGTTCTCTGAACTTTCTTAGATTTCCTTGTTTCTCCACAATCTTCTCTATGGCCTTCCATGAGCAATTTTGCATTCTTTATATGAATGAAACTTTAGTTGATCTTATTTGGAGTGCCATCACAGAGTTCCTAGCTTTCATTCTCATTCCTTCTGTTCCTGTTTTTTCTGCTGATGTGGGTTTTATTTTCTGTCAACTTCTCCAATAGTTCTCCTTCAGCACTTTGTTACCATTCAGGAATTACTTCCTAGAGGGAGTTAACCAGTCATGAGAAAGTATCTGTTCTATCCTCATATACCAAATGAATCAATTCCCTGGGTTGAGGATAGGAAGTCTTGCAGTCAGAGTTGTAGAAGTAGTTCCTGCCTCCATCTTATTACTGAGAAATAGATCTAGTATATATTGTTTGTTTCTTCTTATTCAAAGCTTCACAACAAGCTCTGATACCACTTGTTGATCCTAATGAACAGATCTTAAACTCCTTAGCTTGATGTAAGGTTTAGTTGTATTGAATAGATCCAAGACAACTATGGTAGAAGCTAAGATTGAGAATATCACAAACTATGCGGAATCTAGTTTGTAATACTAAGAAGAACAATGAAACAGTAAAACAATCAAAGACAAACAGTTTATCAAACTTTCAGCCTCAATATATTAAATACGAATACTCAAAAGTATTAGGGTTACAAAAACCTTGAAGCTATGACAATGACTCGTTTTGGTACATTGAATTCTATACCCTAGGACCTCCTTTTATACACCAAGGAGTCCTACAAGGCTTACAATACTTTCCTAAGTTATCATAATCTTTTAAACAAATAACTTATACATATCTTTTACAAAAATAACTCAATACTTATCTTCGTAAGTATTCTTGTTCTCCAATCCTTTCTCTTGTCTTTATCCATTTGATAGTAGAAATTTTTCCAAGCAGTTGTAATCTTTCAGCAGTTTAAACCAGCAGCATTAACTTTTGAACTAGCAGCACTAACTAAGCACAAGCAGTAGTAAGTACTTAGAATATTTTCTTCATTCTTCATCAGCAATATTAAGTTACACTAGCAGTACTAACTTTATGCTAGCAGTTGTAACTTTACTCTAGCAGTAATGACTACTTAGCATAATTTTCATTAGTATCACCAACAGTACAAAGTATACCTGAGTAGTATTAACTCTAAGAATCATCATGAAGTGTTTAAATCCCAACAGAAGTAACCAGCAGAATCTCAACACAAGCATCAACATCATCACCATCACTTTCATCATCAGAGTCACCTACAAACAAACTGTGGCGAGTAGTACTACCGGATGATTGAGCCAAGGCAGACCTAATACGCTTAGCAACATGGCCTGAAGTGACACCAAAAGTAGAGGCCTTTCGCTTCTAAGAAGATTCGTCCTTAGCAAGAATATTAGAACTAGGGGTACTAGCGGCAAGATCCTTCGGAGAAGGATCCGAAATAATAGCATCAGCGGCAGCAGGAGGAGTGCAGTAAAAAGGAAGCCTTTGAAGGGTTGACCTATGATGTGTCGTAGTATGGTGTTTATTTATGAAAGTTCAAGTTTTAAATTTATGTTTTTCTAACTAAACCAAAAACAACACTTTAACGGACAATGTACCCGGTCAGTGGTAGATTCGTGGAAAGTAGGATGTCGAACACTTGAAGCGAGGTTAAATCTCTAAATTTATTAATATTTTGGTTATCTAATCTAGGTTAATTCTAATCTTAGTCAAATCTATGCTAATCCTATGTTAGTTCTAATTCTAATTCTAACAAGTAAAAGGGGGTTTCAACCTGAGAGACTGGCACGGGTTTGGTGGTAACTACAATTAATTCAAGACACTTTAACCCACGCAAGCAAATTTACAGAAGATAAAAGAGCGGTCAGACCTTATGATAGAAAATTGTATTAGCCATCATTAATCCAATTAGAAGTTGGTTTGTTTATTCAGTGTAATGATTACTTATCTCGAGGTGGTATATCATTCTTAGACTTAGGCGGGACTTCTTCCTAAGAACTAGACACATTAGTTCTGTCACAATTAAAGCATCCGCATAAAGCATCCTTATGTATTGATTATAATTCATCTTAGGGATTAAAGTAATGGTGATCTTGTTAAACCCTAGCTCATAGAAACTTTACCTACTTACTACTTATTAGCAATTTATACTCTAGTAGTCTGTTTTTCGTATACTATCCAATAGAATCAGAACGTTATTTGTTGAATTATCTAGGTTCATTTGCTAGTCAACTTGTTCAATAAACCAAAGGCAATATCTGATATATAGTTAAGCTCGAGGCGATATCCTAGCACGGATTTAGCAGGACAATATTTATGATCCTATGATTCTAGACGTATAAATTACTATATGGAGAGCTATCCCGACATCTAGATTACTTGGTCCGTATCACTAGATCCAGTTGAATAATAGGTCGTATACAAAAGCACGTAAACAAGTATAAACTGATAAACATAAACAAGCATACAATGATAAATTAAGCAATCAAGATATAAACAAAACTAAACATTTAGATCTTCATAATAATGGCTAATACCCAAAGGTATTAGCCTTCAAACATCATAATTAATACAAGAGTAATGGCTTAGCCAAGGTAAACTAACCGAGTTAACGAATGATACCAAAAACTAAACGATTATAAAAGTATAAGAAATTACACGTCATCTCCTATTGATTGGAATGCGTTGAAAATTGACTTTTGTAGTTTAGGTATCGAGAATATGATTTAGCACACTTAAAACTCGTTTTTGAGTTTTCTATTTATAGGGTCTGGAGTCGGTTCGATACGGGTATAAATGTCTTAGATACGGCGTATTGGGTGTTTCTTGGAGTAGGGGACCACGTTTGATATCTTCAGATTTGCTCTTACTATATCTCTAATATGGCGTATTGGTCTTCTCTGGATATGGCATGTTTCCTTCATGGTCTTTGGTGAGTGCAGGCACGGATACGCTGTATCTTCCTTGATGGATACGGTGTATTGGTGTTAGAATCATTAATCTTTAAAATATCTTCGTTTAAGCTCCAGAATGCGCGCCTTTTGCTAATATTTACCAAGTACTCTGTAATTACTTCAATTCTCAAATACAAACGATTAAGTAACAATTCTATGCAATAATTATACAAAATGGGTTAATTACATGGGATAAATGATGCTATAAAATAGAAGTTATTTGATGTCATCAAATTTCACACAACTTGAAATCCTACTTGTCCTCAAGTAGCCTTTATAAGTTTATAAAAATTTATCTCTAAGGATATTTTCCGTTAAAGCACTTTTTTGATCTATTACAAGTACACAATCAAACACCTCATGAAATAGGAAGATGAAAACACTCAAATCACTCATCTAATCTATGTGGTAAAGATGTAACTTTAATTAGCTCAATTGGCTCGGTCTGTGATGAGTATTATAGTTCATAAAGTTTGGCAAGGATACTCATCTTCTCCGCTATAGCTAAGGTGTAAATGATTTTTAAAGCGTAATATGGGTTTTTATGATAATGGATTAGGGTATTACTCTAACTAATCTTTATTGATTACCAAAAATTCTAGGAGGGCGAAAAAAGACAACACATACACACCGTAACGATGGATTGACAACATGTGACTGCTCACTCCACCTCGAATAAGCTATAGAGTAGACTTGTGAGTAATATAGGGTATGGACTTATAGCTTTCAACCAATAGTAATAAAAACCAACATGGGCTGAGACATGAATAATTGGTGTAACCGCTACAGAATAGGACTGCCACGCTCGATCACATCCTTATTCGCGTAAAACCCATCGTTACGACCATGTATTCATGTCTCAGCTGCCATGTTGGTTTATTACCAATCCAATGCACCTAAAACCGTTTACCAACAAACAACAACCACAAGCTATCTCTTAGAATAATTATCAACCACAACAGACAGAGTTTCCTGCTTTAGACTCTGGTCTTACTGTCCCTGTTTTCAACAAAGGTGATGACCCAATTGACGCAATCAACAAGATGATGCCGTTCTTATCTACAATGGTCACATCTCGTTTCCCGTTCCATGGAAACAATCAGTGAGAAATTCTTCAAACCATCAAAACACAGGCACGAATTCAGGATGGAAGAGTTACTTGTTTGAGAAGGTGCAAGGAAGACAAATCGTTTGGAGATGGTTCGTCTGGAACAAAGTCTACATGGTCAATAGGGTGGTCAAGTGATTTAACTGTCAAAGAGAAGGCCACATGGCAAAGCAGTGCCCAAAACCAAAAAGGAAGAGAGATGCTACGTGGTTTCAGGAAAAAGTTTTGTTAGTAGAAGCACAAGCAAATGGTCAAATTCTACATGAGGAAGAGCTAGCATTTTTGGCAGATCCAGGAATTGCAAAAGGTCAAGCCACACAGACCGTCATTACTCACAATGTTGCTTATCAAGACGATGATTTGGATGCATATGACTCTGATTGTGATGAACTCAACACTGCCAAAGTTGCTCTCATAGCAAATTTATCTCATTATGATTCAGATGATCTCGCTAAGGTACACCATCATGATAATGTGGATAACAATATGCTTAAGCAAGTTGTGCAGGCGATGCCATCTTTTGAATAGTCGAATGTTGTGAACCATTCAGAGACTGAAATAACTAGTGATAGCAATATCATTCCTTATTCTCAGTATGTGATAGAATCACAATAGGCAACTATTCAGAATTCTAACTCATCTACACAACAAGATGCACTGATATTATCTATGATTGAAAAACTGAAAACCCAAGTAGTTAATTGTACCAAGATAAATCTGGACAATAAAAGTGCCAATGATACTTTAACTGCTAAGCTTGAAAGATATAAGGAACATGTTAAAGTTTTGAAAGAAAGACAAAATGTTGATTTAAAGAGTAATGATAACGTTTTAGATTCAAGTGCACATGTAGAGATTGATCGTCTTAAACAAACTCTTTCTGAACATTTAAAAGAAAAGGAATCTTTAATACAAACAATTACTCTTCTCAAAAAAAAAATTAAGAAAGAAGAATCTAGGAACATTGATAGAGAGATTGCTTTAGAAAAAAAGGATCAAACATCTAGATAATATTGTTTTTAAAAGAGATCAATTTGCACGAATTGTTCACATGTTGACGAAACCTCAGTTTTTCTATGATCATACCACTAAACAAGCTCTAGGTTTTCTAAATCCTTTCTATCTGAAGAAAGCTCAGGATTTGGAACCAAAGCTTTATGATGGTAATGTCATTAAGAATACTAGTGCTATTGTGATTCCTGACTCCGAAGAGACCCTAATACTTAGTGAATAGAGTCGTTCAAAAATGCTTTTAAAACAAAAGGATCCTATGATGTTAGAAAAGAAAGTTAATACTACACCAATCGATTATGTTGTTCTTAACCAACTTTCTCAAGATTTTGAAACACAATTTGTTCCACAAACTGAATTATCTGCTGAACAAGACTTTTGGTCTTAGAATTCTATGAATTCTTCAGATCCCACTCTCTCTAGTAGACCCACCAAAGTTGAGGTTCCAAAAGAAGTTCCTAAAGTCATCATGGTTAATACGAGTTTGAAGAAACTTAAATACCATCTTGCTGGTTTTAATGTGGTTGTCAAAGAAAGAACCACAACCATAACTATCACTGAGGGCTCGTGGGGGTTAGAACATACAAAAGCTTGTTTTAGAGATGAAATAATTCCATTTGTTAAAGCTCTGAAGGACTTGTTCTACACATTCGATCAATACTTAATTGATGAAATTTCTGAAGTCCAAAATGTCTTTCATCAAATGGAACATGCTGTAAAACAACATCGTTTAGAGTCAAAAACATTTGAAGTTAAAATGAATCAAGTTTTAAACAAAAATGAACGACTCTTGGAACAAATCATTAACAAAGATATTGTGAACATAATTATGAATTCTTCTGTAGATAATGCTTCTTTGAATGTGCATGAATGTGAAAAGTCTCTAAAACTTGAGACTGAGCCTCTCAACAACGAGGATTTTGTTGAAAAAGAGATTTATGATAAACTGTTCAAAAGTTTTACCATAAAACTTCTTTGGGGGGGGGAAAAAAAAAAAAAAAAAAAAAAACATTGCATCTCTTTAGAAGTTGATACTCAACTTAATCAAGAAATTTTTCAAAGGGACAATTCAGTTGCAAATCAAAGTGCTCCAAGTTTTGATCAATTGTTTGAATTAAATGCATTGAAAGCTCAGTCCCAAGAGAAAGACACGGAAGAAGTTGAAAGAGAGAATTAAATCTCTAAGTGGAAAAATGAATGAGGATAAGATTAAAAAAAGACTTAGAGGAGATTGAAACAATAAATATTGAATTGGATCATAGAGTGTCAAAGCTTATTGCTGAGAATGAGCATTTAAAACAAACCTATAAGCAACTTTATGACTCGATTAAACCAGCACGTATTCGATCCAAAGAACAATGTGATGGATTAATTAATCAAGTTAATCTAAAGTCTGTGGAAATCTCTGATTTTTAAATGCTCGTTTCAGGAAAATGTTTAGAATTAAGTCTCAAAGATGAAATAGGAAACTTAAAGGAAAAGCTCTAGTTGATAATGCGGTTACGAAACACACTATTGATCCAGAGATGCTTAAGAATGACGTGGAACCAATAACCCCAAAATTGTTGAATAATAGGACAGCTCACTCTGCCTATATTAAGCACACTCATGAAGAAGCTGCAGTTCCTAGGGATCTAGTAGAACATGTTAAAGCTAATTATCCACTAGATCATCCCTTAGAATCTGCCTGTAGGTATACTAACCAAATTCAGGATTTGCTTACAAACATCAGTAAAAACCCTGTCATCCATAAGTATCTCCCTTCTTACAAATTCTGGTAAAAAATTAGTGTCTGTGACCCCAAAGAACAAGCACAAAAGAGTTAGATTCACTGAGCCCATCACATCCTCAGGAAACACAAACACAAAAATAGTTTCTTCATCGAACTTAGTTTCTAACAAACCTATGTTGTCTTCTACAGGAATAAAACCATCTACTAGTGCTAGTGGATTACAGCCTTCATGCAATACAAAGAAAGATAAGATTCAGCAAACACCAAGTAGTACTCAGAAGAATAAAATAAAAGCCCACCATTGCCTCTAAGGAAACCAACTGCCCTAGAATGTGATACATCTAATCCTCAAGGAAACCTAGGAAATCCAAAACTAATGTTCCCGTTAGCAAACCTAAGATTATTAAATCTGTATCAGCTAACAAAATGGAACCTAATAAATCTTAGGGATCCATAGTTTCTGATGTTCCATCTTCCTCTCTTAATGAATGCAGGTCGTCCAAATTGTACTTTGGTATTTGGACTCCGGCTGCTCCAAGCATATGATCGGAGATCGCTCTCAGCTTACCAATTTCGTTAATAAATTTTTGGGTACAGTCAAATTCGGAAATGATCATGTGGCAAAGATATTGGGATATGGTGATTATCAGATTGGGAATGTTACGATCTCAAGGGTTTTCTATGTGGAAGGACTTGGACAAAACTTATTCTCCATGGGACAATTCTGTGATTCGAACCTTGAAGTTGCTTTTCGTTAACACACTTGCTTCATTCGTAATCTAGAAGGTGTTGATCTATTGACCGAATCTCGAGGAAACAATCTGTATACTCTGTCTCTTAGAGATATCATGGCTTCCTTTCATATATATCTCTTATCAAAGGCCTCAAAGACTAAGTCCTGACTATGGCTCTGACGTCTGTCTCATCTGAACTTTGGTGCAATCAACCATTTACCTAGACACGATCTTGTTCGAGGTCTCCCTAAGCTAAAATTTGAAAAGGACCATCTGTGTTCTGCGTGTAAAATGGGCAAGAGCACGAAGAAACCCCATAAAACTAAATGTAAAGACACCAACCAAGAAAAACTCTATCTTCTGCACATGGATCTTTATGGACCAATACGTGTCGCAAGTGTTAATGGAAAGAAGTACAACCTTGTCATTGTCGATGATTACTCTCGATTTCCATAGGTAAAGTGCTTAACGTCAAAAGATGAAGCTCAAGAATTCATAATCAAGTTTCTCAAGATGATCCAAGTGCGGCTTAAGACACATGTCCGACAAATCAGAACCAGTGTTGAAAAAATTAGCCTAGGCGACCGATTAATCGGCGCCTAGGCGGTAGGCGGGGATTAACCGCCTTGATTTTCACTAATCGGCCTTAGGAATCGGTTTGGTCAAAAACAGGTCAACATACCGATTAATCAGATAAAAATCGGCCAAATCGGACAAAAATCGACCAGCTCGGTCAGGTATAGAAATCGGCCAAATCGGGGATAAATCGGCAAAATCAGAAAAATCAGGCGTATATTTTCAAAATTTTATAATTTATATATAAAAAGTCCAATCCGATTACTCTCCGATTAATCACCGCCTAACCTATTAATCGCTAGGCGTTACCCGACCGCCTAGGTAGCGCTTGACGATTTTTGCAACCTTGATCAGAACAGATAATAGAACTGAATTTGTTAATCAAACTTTGCGTGAATATTATAAGAAGGTTGGCATCTCTCATGAAACATCTGTTGCTTGCTCTTCACAGCAAAATGGTGTCATTGAAAGACGTAATCGTACGCTAATTGAAGCTGCCCGCACAATGTTGATTTATGCAAAAGCTCCGTTATTCTTATGGGCAGAAGCAGTTGCTACTGTATGTTACACCCAAAATCGTTCCATCATACGACTTCATCACGGCAAAACTCCATATGAGCTTTTACATGACAAACTTCCCGACTTATTGTTTTTCCATGTATTTGGTGCACTCTTCTATCTGACGAATGATAGTGAGAACTTGTGTAAGTTACAACCGAAAGCTGATATTGGTATTTTCATTGGCTATGCACCCACAAAGAAAGCATTTCCAATTTACAACCGACGTACCAGAGGAATCATTAAAACAATTCATGTAGATTTTGATGAGCTGACTGCAATGGCTTCTGAACACAGCAGTTCAGGACCCGCACTTCATGAAATGACTCATGCAATAATAAGTTCAGGACTCATGCCAAACCCTCCTACTTCAAAACCATTTATACCACCTTCAAGAAATGATTGGGATTTACTGTTTCAACCACTTTTTGATGATTAATCAACCCTCCATCAAGTGTTGATCGCCCAGCCCCTGAAGTCATTGCTCTAATTGTTGAAGTAGTTTCTCCAGTTCCCGCTACATCAACCGGTTCACCTTCCTCAACAACTATTGACCAAGATGCACCATCATCAAGTAACTCTCAAACAACACCTGAAACTCAATCTCCTATCATTCCTAACGATGTTAAAGAAGAAAATTATGACTTAGATGTTACACACATGAATAACGATCCGTTCTTTGGTATTCCAATTCCAGAAAATGATTCTGAAGCATCTTCGTCTTCGGATGTTATTCCTACTATTGTGCCCACTGATGCTCCTAAATCAGAACACGTTACCAAATGGACCAAGGATCATCCTTTAGACAACATCATCGGTGAACTCGAAATACTTGTTTCCACAAGACTCCAACTCCATGAACAAGCCTTATTTTGTTACTATGATGCCTTTCTCACATCAGTTGAACCAAAGAACTATAAAGACGCGTTAACTCAAGCATGTTGGATTGAAGCAATGCAAGAGGAACTTAATGAATTTGAATGTCTTGAAGTCTGGGAACTCGTTCCTCGTCCAGATAAAGTGATGGTTATTACTTTAAAATGGATCTACAAGGTGAAACTTGATGAATTAGGAGGTATTCTAAAGAACAAGGCTCGATTGGTTGCTCATGGTTACCGTCAAGAAGAGGGAATTGATTTTGAGGAATCTTTTGCTCCAGTGGCTAGACTTGACGCTATTTGAATTTTCCTCGCCTATGCTGCTCACATGAATATGATCGTCTACCAAATGGATGTTAAGACGACATTCTTGAATGGTATTCTGCGCGAAGAAGTTTATGTTAGCCAACCGGATGGGTTTGTGGATCAAGACAATCTGAATCATGTGTATAAGCTTAAGAAGGCCCTCTATGGGTTGAAACAAGCTCCTCGCGTGTGGTACGATCTATTCTCAAAGTTTTTACTCTCTCAGGAATTCTCTAAAGGAACCGTGGATCCCACATTGTTCATCAGAAGACAAGGAAAAGATATTCTTCTGGTACAAATTTATGTTGATGATATAATTTTTGCGTCTACTACACCTAAACTATGTGACCAATTTTCAAAAATAATGTGTTCAAAGTTTAAGATGTCGATGATGGGCAAAATATCATTTTTTCTAGGACTACAGATTTCACAAAGTCCCAGAGGCATCTTTATTAACCAGTCTAAATATGCTCTAGAATCATTGAAAAGATATGGTATGGAATCTAGTGACCCCGTGGATACTCCCATGGTGGAGAAATCCTAACTGGATTAAGATACACAAGGGAAAGCCGTGGATCCTACACACTATCATGGAATGATTGGCACCCTTATGTATCTTACAGCTAGTAGACTAGACCTTACATTTGCTGTATGCATGTGTGCCTGGTATCAGGCAAAGCCTACCAAAAAGCACTTACATGCTGTAAAAAGAATCTTTAAATACCTAAGAGGATCCGTTAATAGGGGACTCTGGTATCCAAAGGATTCTTCTATTTCTCTAATTGCTTATGCAGGTGCTGATCATGCGGATTGCCAAGATACTAGACAAAGTACATCTGGATGTATGCAATTATTGGGAGATAGGCTTGTTAGCTGGTCATCAAAAAGGCTGAAAAGCGCTGCGATATCCAGTACGGAAGCTGAATATATTGCTTTGTCAGGCTGTTGTGCTCAAGTCCTTCGGATGAGATCACAGCTTACCGACTATGGCCTTGGATTCAATAAAATTCTAATGTACTGTGATAACAAAAGCGCTATTGCCTTATGCTGCAACAATGTTCAACATTCTCGATCCAAACATATTGACATTAGATTCCACTTCATAAAAGAGCAAGTTGAGAATGGAGTAGTAGAACTTTACTTTGTCAATACGGAGTATCAGCTTACGGACATCTTCACTAAAACCCTTGGTAGAGAAAGAATTAAATTTCTTACCAACAAGCTGGGAATGCAGAGTTTTACGCCGGAGACTCTGAAATAATTGGCAGATGAAGTTGATGAATAGTGGTGGTACCTATTCAAATATCTTGTATAATATGTATATATATTAAAAACCATAAAAACCAAAAAGATTTTTCATTTTTAGAAAACTTTTATAAAAACAAAGTACAAAAATATAAAATCATTAAAACCAAAGAAAAAAATGAAAAAAATACAAAAAGAGGTAATAATGGCATGTTTTCTGAAAATCGATAAAATTTACGGTCTTAGAAATGTCATTCAATAATGATACGAGGCTGTAAATGAAGTTCGAGCAGAAGTTCCAAATGTTTTCAAAACATGCCAAAAATGGCTTGCTATTATTTCAGATAGCAATCCGGTCATCATCTTAAAGGTAAGTTTTTCGTCAAAAAGAAAACTTGTCTTCTCAACGGGAATTTATTCTCGGGCATGATCTACTTTAAGACCATGCAAAGGCTTGTGTTTACTTTGCAACACAACTCGTGCTTCCTATATACAATAGGTGTACGTGTCAGTTCATTTATTTGTCAAAATAAGAGAAATCTTATTTTTATTGGTAAAAAGTTTGTTGGTAGAAATATTACATTACGATATTTAATCTATACATTCTCTTCATGTTTTAGTAATGACAAACATGTAACTTATAACACATAACGTAAAGTGCTTAAGTTACTCGTAATCACAAATCATCAATTCATACGTCAACATCTTTCGACGTCTCATGTTTTCTTCAACAACAAATTTAAGTTTGCACCCGACGTAAATCACTAAAGGTATGAACAAACAAACTTTAATTTGTTGAATGATCAAAGAAATTTTTTAATTTTCCAAACCTTACATTTTTTTATAAAATGGGACAAACATTTTCAAAAAAACATATACAAAACATTTTTGTATTTATAAGAAATGTTTTATTCAAAACAAACATTTTGAATTCAAATTTCCTACCCAAAAACGGCTAGAAAGTTCCAGAAAAACCTTCCCCACAAAAAGACAAAAAAGGGAGCGTCTGAAAAATGGGCGGCCCCCTTAATTAATTGAGGGGATCGGCCATAATTAAGGGGACCACCCTTGTATAATTAAGGGGACCGCCCAAATAAAAAATTAATATTTTTCTCTATAAATAGTAGACTGTTTCTACAGATTTTCTCACCTTTTTGCACATAGTTTTTCTCAGATCTAAACTCTTCTTTCAAACCTTTTTCTTTGATCACTAAACTTGTTATAAGTTTGTTTAAATATGATCCAATCATCCATCCATTCAAGTGCAAGAGAAGAACTCTCGCTATCATCAAGATGCGAAGTTATGTAGTATAGTTAGTGCATTCGTGACATGTTTTACATTCACAATGTATAGATCGAGTCCATGCATTCCAAACTTGTGTAATAGTTAGATCATGGTGATCATAAGAAGGTATGTTAGATCATGATGATCTTGGTAGTGTCTTGGTGATGTAAAGTTGTGAAGTGTAGGGAAGATGTGAAGTGTAGTGAAGTTGTGAAGTGTAGGGAAGTTGTGAAGTGAAGTTGTGAAGTGAAGAAGTTGTGTAGTTGTGAAGTTGTGTTGTGAAGTCGTGTAAGTAGTGAAGAAGTTGTGAAGTCGTGATAGATTGGTTCTAGCTAAGATTAGAACTCGACATCTAGCTTAGTGTCGGAAATTGATATAAGCAACGTTGTGTACGGTTTTCTCCGCCTAAAAGGAGCTTGTTGACTAGTGAAGATAACTCTCGAGTTTGGTGCTCGGGGAGTGGAGTAGGGCGAAGAGGTGCTTCGTGACCGAACCACTATAAATCATCGTGTCCGGTTTGCATTTCCTTTTACTTATCTCATTACATCTATACTTGCATTTATCATTCAATATTTATATTTGCAATTGTGTGTAGTGTTGCTTATATAGTTTTGATTGTGTTTGTGTCATGGATTGATGTGAACATTGATGTGAATATTTATTGTTGGTATATAATTTATATAAACACTCTTCATATTATATCGTGCTTGATCGGTGATTTGATACGAAACATTTTTAAGATTTTAAAAGGAAAACGTATTTACGCCCCCCCCCCTTACGATTTCCATAATTGGTATTAGAGCCACGTCGCTCTAATTTTCAAAACAAATGGTTTTAAAAATTAAGTACGATCCATGTATCAAATTACCTATTAAGGGGGATTAAATATGAAAAGTGTTTTGTTGATTAACTTGTATTAGTTTTGATGTTATATACACTAATTATACTAGCTCGAGATAAAAATGATGCTTAAAATAAGTGTTATATGTTCGGTATCAAACTCAAAAAGTTGTACACCTTTCCGCAAAGTCAGAAAATAATTTTTTACGAAAATCATAATTTTGAGTATCAGGTGGGCGGCCCCCTTAAATATTTGGGCGGCCCCCTTAATTACTGGGCGGCCCCCTTAATTTTAAGGGGACCACCTGTCTGATTCGACAGTTTTTCAGAAACTTTGAAAAATCATATAAAATCAATCGTAAGTTCGTAGAAGTCGTGCCACCCGCCATTTCGAAGAGAATTGAGTCTACTTTCACATAAAAATACTTCCAAGTATTTATTTCAAACTTAATCTAGTCAGAAAGGCAAAATACTACTTAATATCCAAAACGTTGAGTCTCGTTTTAATGTAAAACTTGTATTTTATCTTTTCCTTTCGAGTCGGACATTTCTAGTCGATATATCTTTAAAAAATGGTGTAATTAACTTTTCAAAAATATTAAACTTATTTTGAATGGGGAGAACGTATTTATTTTCATATAATACGAGGCTATGTATACGTTGTTGTTATTAATTACACAAAAACGACGATAAGTACTTTTATGTGTTATTGCTATGTGATTATATACAACTTCTTTGTGTCTTAAGTTTGTTAATAGAAATTATTTATAATGATGTTGCTATTTCTAATTGAGCTAATTGAATATCTAAGCACATGTGTCATGTACATTATTCGTTTGTAGCTAGTTTTTCGAATTATGCCTAACTAGAACTTATGCTAGATTTCTTGCATTGCATATAGGCATAGATCACTTAATTTACAAATGTCACATAAACATCTTGTAAATCTTTTCGAGTATGGGAATATACTTATGAATAAAAGTTCAATAACTTATCAAGTATATTATTAAATATGTTAAAACTCGTCACGTAAATATTTCCAACGATTTAATCTATTTTCAACAACACGTTTAAATATTTTTAACAACTTGCTTTGTTTGACCTTAGGTAGGTTAAACAAAAGAAAAGATTGTATTAATACATCAGTAACTAAGAAAACGAAAATGCTTGTGCTTGCATGGTTCTAACATACACACATATTTATATTTTTCTAAAAACATATAGTATTTTACAAAATATGTGTGTTGTATAAAAATTATTAGAAAACTCATATATATACTTATAAAATGTCAAAAACTATGTAGATTATACATAACAACAAATAGTTTTTCTCACAAGTAATATTTACGACAATCTTAGAATAAGAAATTAACTTATCATTAATCATCAACCTCACCTTACAACTAATCTTTGAATTAATAGAACACACTATTTAAATGTTTATTTATTTTCTTTTAAATGAGTGTTCGTGAGGGTCAAGAAAGATTTCGAGAATATATCAATTCATTATTCAAATTATGATTGATATCTTTATTGAATCTAATTGACAAGTTTTCGTGTATGGACATGAAATTGGATTCTTATTTGTTTAGCTTCAAGACTATATCAATATATAGAGATATTATAGTGGATCTACATACTCAATCACACTAGATTGATATGAAAATAATTACATCATTTTCTAGATGAAAAGAATATGCATCAGATCATGAATCACACTTTTGTTGATGATGCCATATTGAGTCTACTTGTCCAATGGTTGTGTTTCAAATATTATACTAATATGTTTAACACACGCATCAAATACACAATGAAGTAGGATTGACGACTTGGATGTTTCGTCCGAAATATTCAAGCAATTTACATTGCAATGCAATTGGTAAATGTGTCATTTCCGAAAAACCAAATACGAGCAAACTAACAATATATGTAAACTTTGCTCATACAACATAAAAGCATAACTCATAGCTAAAATTCACTTTTAACTAAATTCTAAAATAAAAATAATATTCTTGTTTATTCACCTAGGATAACATGATGTTTAGAAAACATTATGTTTAATGATTTTATGGAATTATCGTATTAAACGATTGATAAAGGATAATATATATCTTATGCATCTTATTTTCTTCGTAGCATAAATGGTTGTGTTACAAGAAAATACACTACATATCATTTGAAAAATATAAGTTATTAGAATTGAAAAATAACCTATCAAAATATGAATCAATGCATAAACAAGTAAAAATACATTTATTCAAATACTTATTTAATTATGATATACAACATTGATAAGAATATTAATTTTAGAGAAGTATATTTTTTTTTAAATAAAATATGTCTCTTTTCAAACATCTATCATTAAAGAATCACAAACTCAATTAAGATAAATAATATTGATGAGATTCACTTCACATGGCATGAAATGGAGAATTCTTAAAACACTCTCAATATAACATATTTGTTATTGTCACAAATAAACACATCTCTTGGCTTTTTAAAAACCAAACACGTCAAATATCACATGTGACAACTACACATGTAAGATGACTAATTATAAAGACATCCATTAAATAAGGATATTATGTAATCGAAATCAAACAACCTATAGATATTGAACAAAAGATTAAAACATCTTGCTTACGCTTATCTTGGAATTCCACACATCTTGATTAGGATTATGCGAACCGGAATTAAAGTATGTTAGTTGAGTCATGTTTGATCCTCTATGAAAAGATAATACAAATCTTATCTTTGCTACACTTCATTAGGCAAATATAAGAATTCTATTTTGTCTAACATAAGAATGACTACTGGAGAATCTATTGCACTAGAAATTCAATTTGACCTAACGGTTGAATTGCTTCCAAGAGTGAAGTTGGGTTCGGTGTATATCCCGTAAAAATGGCCGTGTTTAGCCTGAATTGAGCACCACTAGTGATAGTCTCATATTCATTCTCTAATTTGATTAAATGGCTCTTCCTAAATATGCCTAATGATAGTATACATCGATAAAGTTTGTATCTCATTAGGAGTACACACTAAGCACGTAGAAATTAAGCTTTTCCTTAGTTAATCTAGATAACATCGCTGGCATCCTCACCAAACCACTCAAATGTGAACCGTTTAATTTCTTTTTTTTGTCTAGGTCTAGGAATGATGAAACAAATCTCATAAATGTGTCATTCTCATTTTAATAGTCTTGTTACTATTAAATACATTCCGATAAATCTCAACAACTTAATCATTTCATCCGAAATGTTTAAGCATTTTTAATTCGCGAAATGCAAATTAAAATGTCACTTACTGTTCATGTCTAAGTCGTTTCACAAAAACCTTAATCATACCTCTATTATTATATAGATGGTTAATATCTTTCGTCCACATTTCCGTTACCACCTTTAAGACAACCCCGTACCTCGTTGTGTGATTGTTCTACGAACAATCGCAATATTCGAGAAGAGCTACATAACTTCGCGGATGAAGTTCATCGTATGCTAACCGTCATCCATCATGAAATTGTCAAGCTCATCGCTTCCGTCGTTATTTCTCTTCATTTATTCTTTTTATTCCACAAACTTATGTCCGGATGAGCACGAATTAAAAGGGAAGGGAAAACACACATCTTCACATATATCCTTTAACCAAACACTCTCAAGAACTCACATAGGTGATTCTTATTCACTAGAAACCACAAGATATACTTCTACCATACACTCAAACCTCATAACTATTATTCACTCTTGTTAGTGATCACTAGTTCTAGTACATCCCCAAACCACCAAAGTGAAATGAAAAACCGAGTCATCCTTACTACTATCAATCTCGAGTCATCCACCTAGTCATCTTCACAAGAAGATTCACCATGTAACCATTCCCCACAAGTGAATTTCGTAATGAAATGCGTCTCATATTTATATCCCGACACTCATAAGCATGTGTGCTTATGTTGTCAAAAGCAAGTGAATTTCGTAATGAAATGCGCCTCATCCTTATATCCCGACACTCATAAGCATGTGTGCCTATGTTGTCAAAAGTCAAGTGAATTTTGTAATGAAATGCGTCTCATCCAATCATTTCCACTTTTTAGCAAAGTGAAGAACATAAAGAAGATATTCAATCTTCAAGTGTTGTTAAGTCATCACAATGTCGAGTCTTTCACTTTTCTTCCACCATTTTCACATTTTTACCTTGTTCGTCAACATTAACAACCAACAAAACACCCAACAAACCTATTGTCAACACCTTCCCTTTCCATTCACGCTCATCCTTCTTCGTTTATGTTCCCTCCTCAAATCATCCTTATCATCAACATTTAGTTCGACCTAAAATCTTACGATAATATTTATCCTTAAACACTCCGAACATGAAAAGCATACATAATGCTTAACAAAGAAACCTTAAGGATTTAGGAATCTCTCAATACAACCCTTAGTCTATTCAAATCCATATCATCATCTTGGTTAGATGACGATACCATAAGAAACATATCGATCAAAATACGAGCATACTCTTTATCCAAATGACATCTTGGAAGATATCATTCTCATAATAATAGTGTGTCAATCAATAAACAAACTTTGCTTTCATTTATTAAAGTCAGTATTATACCGAAGGGTGTTGGTCAAGTCTTAGTCATTAAGCTTGTGTCGGTCGAACCTTATCATTGGTTACTAAACATTCTAATGTCTTAAGTATACGTCGTGTGTCTAGGTTTTAACTTTTCTTTTAAAATGTCATAGCTTAGAGTGCATATATCTAAGACATGCATCTCTTGCTACCCGTTGTGTATTGTTATACATATTTACCTATCATCGTTATTATATATATGTGCAGTTTTCTATTAATTTTTTCTTTTGTAGCTTGATTCCTTGTTGCCCCAAACAAGGGGGAGCATACACCGAAGGGGAGTTGCAATCGTTATGACATCTACACATTTCTTGATATGTGTATTCCACTCCTATAATATTGCTCTTATATATATATATATATATATATATATATATATATATATAAAAGAGCGCGTTATATTGAGAACTCATTTTATATGCAGAACTTTACAGAACTATTTTGAAGCAATCTAGACCCTTTGATCATTTAATCAATGGTCATTAATACATGATAGCATTTTTGTAAATAATTGAAATTAAAATTTGGCT
>BQNB010033986.1:1468-51925 GCA_026074375.1 Tanacetum coccineum
TTGATATAAATAGGAAATTGTTTCTTGACAAGAAGTTTTAAGGTGACTACTCTCAGCATGGCATGGTCCTTCCTGAATTATTCATAGTTGATCAGGCCATGTATAATTGAGGACTAACGATGCATTGCTCATTTTCGTCAAAATGGCGTTATGATTTCTTGATATTCGTGAGAGTAGTTTGCAAGAGTAAATAAGGAATCTAAGTTAATATTGACAAAAATTTTATAATACGATAATTTGATAGATAATTTAAAGTCATTCGTACAATGAACATTTAATAGAAATACAATGAGAACTCCTAAGGAGATAAAGTTTAAGATAGTTTCAACTTAGGGTTTACTCGGCAAAGCGAGACAACTTTCTCTTTTAAGTTTCAATCTCATCCTCAATGTTGTTAATGTCTTGTTCGGTTTCTCCTCCTCCAAAGGCATACACCATTCCACGTGCTCCAGTACCTTCAGCCTGGTTTCCATGGTTCTGGTTCTTTAGCCCCGGGCAATCACTCCTGTAGTGCCCTGGATTCCCACATTCATAGCAAGTGAGGGTTCTTTGATTCCTAGCGGCAGCAGGATTCCTACAATCCCGAGTCATGTGGCCAATCTTCTTGCAATTCCCGCACTTTATAGTACATGGCCCATTGTGGTGCAGCTTGCACCTGTTGCACAATGGAAGAGTTCCAGCATACTCCTTCCTTTCACCAGTCCCAGCGGCGTAAGCTTGAGCCACATTTTGTCTCTTGGGAGATTGTTGTTGAGCTTGGTTGTTGTTGTCAAGTTTCCTCTTATTCTCAGCTTGACGTTCAGCAAGAGTGCTGATCTTTTTGTCCATCAACTCTGTTGCCATTTCAGTAGCTTCCTGCATGGTTTTTGGTTTTGACGCCACAACACTTCCGTGAATCATGTCGGGCAACCCACCGACATACCTTTCAACTTTGTCAGACTCTTCAGGAAACATTCGAACACACAACAATGCTAGTTCCTGGAAACGTTGGTTGTACCCTATTACGTCGGTACCTTTTACTTTCAAATTCCACAACTCAGCCTCAAGCTTCTTCATCTCGTTCCTTGGACAGTACTTGTCGGTCATTTTCTTTTTTAGTTTTGTCCAAGTCATTGCATACGCAACATCCTGACCAACAATCCTAACGTGGGAATTCCACCACGTCAGAGCACCTGCTAAAAGAGTACAAGTGGAAAACTTGATCTGATTCTCCACAGAGCAGTGGCTTATGCGAAACACAGTCTCCATCCTTTCAAACCATGTTCGACCACTCCTCAGTGCCTTTAAATACAGAGGATGGCCACTCATGAAGTCCCTTGTAGTGCATTCTCAATAACACGTTCGGGTCCTTCTGCACCTGTTTCCCGAAGTAATGGCTGTCATCGCCATTCCTGTTTGCATCACGTGCTGCCAGTGCAGCAGTAACACCTTGGTCAATCATTGCCTGAAGTTGGCAATGTGAAGTGGTGGTGGTAGGATTTTCTGTAACTGGTGTTGACCTTGTGGCTCTTTTTGGTGCCATTTCCTTCAAAATCCCAAAAATGTAATTTTAGTTTAATTCTCAAAAGTCATGCTCCGAAATAGAGTGTTGTGAAGTGATGTATGGTCAATATGAATGTGCGCTCATGGCATAAATGGTTGATGGTAAGATATCATATTTGATAACTTAATGTTTAGGTATCATTTAGAAACTATGAGCTTATAGTACTACCTTGCCTAAAGGAATGCTCTAGTATTTATATAAATCACCCTTATATAAATAATTGTAGAATACACAAGGTATGGTAAGTATATATATATTTATACATATATATATATATATATATATATATATATATATATATATATATATATATATATATATATATATACTTAAGTCACGTTCGCAAGTAAACAAGTAGTGTGTCTGTACATATCAGACAAATATTCCTATAGTCGTCTTACCACTGTAATTACGCGTAATTGTTTCACATAATGCCTCACGAGTCCTAACCATTCTCGAGGGAATTTATCAAGTACCTCGATTTGTGTAAAAACTTTGTCATGGCTCCATCTCGCAACTCATCAAACAAGAACTGTCTTGAGATGCAGTCATGGTCATGGCTCAATCTCGCAACTCATCAAACAAGAACTGTCTTGAGATTCAGTCATGAATTGTTACACGTCTCGACCTAGTTAATAAATTTACTCGACTATGGACAATACTCGAACCTTTTACGTTCATCTAACTTCACATTGTTATCATGTTGTATGAATATCATGTATGGTCCTGAGGCTATGGTGCAACCCACCATACCTTGACAAGGCTCTAGTGTTCATCTATCCCATAGAAAATCTGTGTACTTTGAAAATGTTTGATGTATGCAATGTTTGTGAAAATGGCTAGTTTTAGGGTAAAAATATTCAAACCTAGTTCCTCTATAGCCTTGGCTCTGATACCAATTCTTGTAACACCCCCAAAAATTGGGTCGCACGGAATGTTGTTTCCGGGAGCGTTATACTTCATAATACCAAAGCAAACAAGTCATGAGAGAACGACGCTCTAAGTTTCGTGGGGTTGAAAAGTATTCTTGAAAATTTTTGACCCCATTTTCCTCAAATCAGGCCAAAGCATCTATTTCCCACCTGATAAAAACAAGCTAAAAGGGTCAACATAAAGTTGGTGAGTTCATAGGTTTTCGTAAGTATAATTGTAAATCCCAAAACTATATATATAGGTCTACCGTGTTACAAGTTTCGCCCATACAAGACTTGCAACACATAAACCGACATATATAGGTTTCCTTATATAAAATCCTAAAAAGTTTCAAGTATATATTGTAATGAACATGATATCCCAAAATGTTTCAAGTATGTAAGAGAAATGATTACGATTACTCTAAGTTCATGGAACTGCGACGTAGACTTATAAGTATGCCACTTTATTCAAGGCACGGTAAAAAATTCAATAGTATTCAGTTTTGGCCCTGTAGACACCAATCCAGTACGTAATTCGACATGATATAACGTTTCGTTATAGTTACGATCTCGAACTAATGAGGAGCTAATCAACCGAACTTGGGGTTTTCAATCCCCAATAGATATATTTTATAACAATCGCGGGCTCACTCCTCCAAGTGGATTTAGCAGTTCATGAAACCTAAACTAATCCGTAATTAATCTTAAAAGTCAAGTATGTGTTTACGTCCAAAAAAGTGTTAAAACCCGATATTGTAATCTCATCGCATGCCAAGTAAAAAGTGCATAATTCAATTTGTAATCAACCATGTAACTGCATTGTAAACAAGCATGTGTCTCACCCCAAACACTTGTAAACAAAACATGTAAAACGTGGGGCTATGACTCAACCTAGAATTCTGATAAATCCCAATATCGCAGATAAACTCACGTAAAAGATCGAAATGGAACTAAATAACCAGAGTTGTATAAGTACCGAGTACTTGAATATAATCTTATAGTTGTTACATCGTACTATCGTTCGGGCTATCATAATTTAAGAGGTCATGACATGACGTTCGAGGAGTTAGGACACTTTAAATTGTAAATCCAACAACTCGTCGATACGCCATCCGAAGAGGCCTCATTATGAAACTCCCTAGTAATATAGTACTTTGATAACCACATAATATTCTATATAGCTCAATCACCAACTAATGGTTTTGGTAAAATTGTGTTTAATAAGTTAAAACGTTTATAATTACCGTTTAGTAAAACTAGTATAACTTTGCCTTTTTTAATCTCGATTTTAACGTTTCTTATGCCCATCTTTTCGTATTAGAACGAGTTATCATAATTTGACATTTTTAATATTTTGACCCTCTGGTGAACAGTAACTTTTACTGTTCACATCAGACGTGACTTTTATTAAAATCGTATTTGTCGTCGTAAAACCCGTAAATGTCGTATTTTATTCGTTATAGCTCCGTTTTTAATGATTCTTTCGAGTACGATCTCGTAATTAAAAGTTATATCATATTTTTGATGTTTTAAAAACTTAAGTTGCTGTAATGAATAGTTTTTTTATAAAAATAGTTTTATAAAAGTATTTATCGTCGTAAAATCGTAATTAACGTATCTTTTTCTTGTAAATCAGTTTTCGATTTCTTATCAATTTGGAATCGTCATGAGGCGTATTATTTTTATATTAGGCTCTACCTACTGTATGAAACACGAATAAAAACCCCTTATATTATCCAAGTGTATTGATTTATAAAAAAGTTTGTTTTTTATTAACTTTATAAACCTAATTTATAACTAAACGATGTTAATACTTTAAACAACACGATATCATAATTTATATATCCATTTATTTCATGATATATTATGACCATATGACATAAGAAAAAGTGTATAATTTCATAGACATTAGTAAAACCCCTTTTTACATATTCAAAAGTCTTAAGTGGTGATTTAGCCATAAATAACATATTACACATGAAATAATGATAATAAAAAGTATAAAGGAATTTAGAAGACCTTAAGGATGATGTATGAGATGATAAATGAATGCTTAACCGTGTTTTGAAGCTTAAAATTCAAACTTGCACAAAGAAA
This sequence comes from Tanacetum coccineum, assembly GCA_026074375.1. Taxonomy (NCBI): domain Eukaryota; kingdom Viridiplantae; phylum Streptophyta; class Magnoliopsida; order Asterales; family Asteraceae; genus Tanacetum; species Tanacetum coccineum. The sequence goes on from BQNB010033986.1 coordinate 6,023, forward strand.
ACCCTTGTTTTCTTCAATAAAATCCCTAGCTTCCTTTTCTTGATTATTACTTGTAAAAGGTTAGCCAATGCTTGGGATCACCTTAGAATATCTTAGAATGGATGTGTATAGGAGTGTATGGGTTGTAGAAAAATTGATATGGATTTGGTTGGGATCTTGTTTGATGCCGTAGCATGTATAGAGCAAAAAGGGAGGTTTTGTTTGATTTTCACTAAGTGTTTACTTGTAAGACTTCTCTTACTAGATGATACTTGTATATAAGGTGTATATCTAGTCAAGGGAACATGGTATGGTTCAAGGGATGGTCTTTAGGTCTTAGGGATGGGCTTGGTCTTGGTCTAAAGTCAAGAAACAAAGCATGGTGTTGCATTTATGAAGTAGTGTAATACTTGACCAATGAAAGAGTTTTTTTCATATACACTTGTAATAAATGTCACAGAATTTCACGAATTTTAAAAGATATATAGATATATTTATGCAACTTTATGGTATTTGGGTATAAAAGTGGGTATTTGTTGAAGCGTAAAAAAGTTTTGGTGGTTCCGGGAGTGCCTAAACGCAATTTATCGCGAAACGTATACACTTTACGTATCCGATAAAAATAAAATGAACAAAGTTAATAATTATTCTCAAAATAATTATATAAACCCTTGCATGATAGTAAACATTTAATTGATTGATGCCCGTTTACATTGAACGCTAATTTTTAGCTTACGCGATTTAGCTTAATATTACGATTGTAAAGCAAACCGCTTACAATTACAAAAGTACATTGTGGATTTATCGACGTCGTCAATGACTTGAAAACACAGGGTGTTATATTTATACTCTCAATTTCTGATTAAAACCACTTATACTTATTAACCTGTGGCACAGTTTTAATTTATACTTTGACTACCGCAACAAAAAAAAATTATACTTTTTGCCTAATAAGATAAAATATTTTGACTCCTTTTGACTCACGTATCCCTTTTTCATAAAAAACAGTTTCCCCATTTCCCCAATTCTTTATGGCTTTAATCATCACTCTCACACTCACTCAATCACTCAATCACTCAATCATATAGTTCACAAGATCATCACTCAATTCGTTAGGGTTTAATCGAAGGTCACTATAGATTTAATCGAAGCTCACCTTAGATCGTCACTCGATTCGGTAAATTTTTTTAATTTTGTTTATTTTTCGATATTGTGATGTTGTAGTGTTACATGATGTTTAATTATGATGAAATTAGGCTTTAACTCGTGGATTTGATTTTAATTGTAAATTATAGGTTTTTAATTAGGTTTCAAAATTATAATAAAACTGATTAGATTAAGGTGATATTGATTATGTCAATTAACCGTACATAGTAATTTTGATATAGTGCATTATTAATAGCGCGTTCGCAAGTGATAGATAAAATGCATCTATGTTAGCATTAGTAATTTTAAGTCCCCTGTGTTTGAAAAACAATGGCTTCAAGAAAACATAATATGTTAGACTGATCGATGTGGTTACGGGTTGAATATAGGTCTTAATTTGTTCGATTTGAAGTTGGCGGTTAATTGCCTCTGCTCGCTAACGGTTCTTACACGCCGGGAAATTCGACATCGTCAGCAGCTTTTATATAAGAAGTTGTATGTTCACATCTTGTATTGTTTACATGATCCCGTTTACTACATGATAATCACGTTTAAAGATAGGGAATTATGTGGTTTCGGGTGAAAGCCTTTTCATGTGGTTTCTTTAAACAAAACACTCTGCCTTTTCATCATCTGTCTCCCCAAATTGAATACTTTTTAATTTTCATTTCGTTTCCATTTCTAAACCATAATATACTTGTTTTTTTAGGCCCGCAAGGATGCTACTCAAATTGTTGCAAACCTCCAACGCCAGCAGGTCCACTCCCGCTTGATTGCCTGCGACTATTTGGAGGCTAATATCGATCTCATGGATATCTTAGCTTCAGGGTCAGTCCGTACATTGTTATTATTAACCCATATTTCTCATTGGTTATCAGTAGCTACATGTGTCCTATAAATAAATTGTCCACGCCTCGACCTACTTATGTGAGATGAGACTTCAACTCTATAAGTTAATACAAGAGTTATATTTTAATTAATCGATATTAATATATCTAGTATAAATTAATGAATCGGGACCTGCAGAAAGTATTATTTTACAGAATATTAATTAATCGAGTATTAATTTGTCAAGTTCTGTTGTATATCGTTCCAGAGATTTAAGTTTCACTGTATATATGCGGCATTTAATTCTGCAATCACTTTAAAATCTGTGTATTTTATTGCTTATGTATTTAGGTATATATTGGAATCACAGCATATGAAGAAGTTCTTGATTTTATTCAACTTCCTAATTTTGATATTGCTGCTTTGATGCCGCAGCCACATTCAAGGTACTGGAACTCTTTAGCTTGTAATATTTTGGAAATCAATAGTATTTCTAGACAACCTATAGCTAGGTCAAATATACATTAGTCATCGATTTATTAGATTTTTAAGTACATAAACCGAATTGGTAGAAGCTTGATATTTATGTTAACCTTCAAGACTATTCTTCGTTATAGAATTAATTGCTTTTGAAAGGTGTAATCCCATTTACTACATGATAATCATGTGGTTTCAGGGTAAAGCCTTATGTGAGGTTATATATTGTTGGTCTATATGTTGCGTTGCTTAAAGATAGGGAATTATGGACTTGTATATGGATAGTGTTCAATTGATCAGTATTTCTGCTGAGCGGCGACTTTGGAACTGCATTGAATTCCAGGTGTCCATTATTTATTCGTTCATCTTTTGTTATTTTTAAATGTGTTCTGTTTAGTGAAATCATCCCTGACAGATAACTTTCGTTTATGTTCATGAGACTCTGCAGGAAGGAAGTTGTTGTAAAGACGCATAGCATGACGCCAATTAATGAAACATCAAAGCTGTTGCAAGATAATGAAGTTGGAGAACCGAAAGATGACGTTGTTCAAAAGCATAGTTCTCAAGTCAGAGAATCGAAAGATGACATAGTTCAAAAGCATAACTCTCAAGTCAGAGAACTCAAAGATGATGTAGTTTAAAATCATGGCTCTCATGCCAAGGTAAGAACGATTTGTATATTTGTATGTGCCAATTGTTGGTACAGTACTTGTGTAGATGTGGCAATCAAAGTGAAGAAATAGGCAATAGATGACATGAACAAGACGATATCGTGGTTGGACAGCCAAGAAGAAAAGGTAAGCAAAACTAGTCTTTTGTCTTTGTAGATGTACTGCAATGAAACTGAGCTCTTCTCCCTCCTCCTCCCCCATTGTACTGCAATGAAAATGAGTGTTGTTTACTCATTCTTGTGTGTTACACAGCCCGATCCAAGTGAGATGAAGAAGATAGCAGCTGAAGGAATCTTGACGTGTTTGCAGGATGCCATAGATTCTCTTAACAAGGGAGAGGTATGCAATTTCTTTGCAAGTTTGCTAGTAAATTATAAAGAACCCATGCATGTAGTATAGAGTTTTTCATTGGATTATTCCATAAAATGGTACCATGCTTTAGTCTGATCCTTAAAAACGGTAACAGATTTTCAAAAGTTACTGTATCATTTAGTGTAATCTTGTAACTTAACTGGTTCTAATTCGCCACATCAGGAAAAATTATATGCAATTTGACCCACTGACATGACCCATTTGATGCACTAACATGACCCATTTGACGCACTGACATGACCCATTTGGTGCCACAGTGGTCGCCAGAAAGTATAGATATTCGGACACCCATTCTAACCCTTTTCAGATATATATATCTACTTGGTCGTGGTTTATACATACACGTTAGAACAATAATAAATGACTATACAGATAGAGACAGCAAGAGACGACTTATTATTCTTTTTCTGATAAATACAAAATTAATTAACTGTTTGTAAGTTGGTCATCGGTGAGCTTTGTGCGTCACGTGTTGCATGCGAGAAGGTTCAACCTACTTGGATCGGTAATGGATAAAAAATCAATGTCAATCATTATTGTAATTAGCAATGTTATAAAAACTGATTTCTTAATTGACCTCGTTGATTAGCCGGTTCATCGAGTTAGCGGCTCAACCGCCAAATCAAACTCGTTTTATAACCAAAACAATTACACTATTTATGTACTTAATGTCTGGTAAAGGCATGTGAATGACACAATCACGTGCAAAGCATTCATCACGATACTTTAACATTTATCGATTACCCATCAAATCTTAACGGTTAAAATGATCTTTTAAAAGTAAAACCCTAGTTAGGTATAAACTCTAAAAGGTGACTTTTAAGAAAAAGTAAAATGAAACCATGTGAAAGATGTTGGAATATGGTAGTCGGTTCCGCAAGTTATACATTGGAAATACGTGAGCCTATTGGGGGCACACACGTTAAATACGAAGAGTATGGTTTACTTCACGATTTATACTTAAATAGTTATTTAATTAATTACTTGTTTAATTAATTATGTAATATATTCTAAATATAGAACCAAGGGACTAAACTAGACAAAACCCGAACCCTGTGGATCTCCTTGTTTGGCCGAAACCCACAAGGGTGTAGAGGTGGGTGTTTGTTCAGTTGGGAGAAAAGAAAAAGGAAGGAAAAATATTTGGTTTTAATTATAGTAATTATACTAATATTTTCTTACAAGATTTAGGGTATTGGGGTGCATATATAAACACACCCCATATCCCTCATTATTTAATTCATCCATTCTCTAAACACCTAAAGTTTTGGTGCTCTCTCCCTTCTCCCAAAAACCCTCAATTGAATTCCCCATAGGAATTTCGGTTCTCTCCCATAACCAAATTCAACCAAACAACTTCTTAGGTTTTTGGTTATCCACTTTTACTTGATCTCCCTGCTTGACAAATCAAGGTACACGTGGTGGTTATCTGGTGATTCTTCAAAAGTGACGAGTTAGGGTTTTATTTATATAAACCCTAATTAGGGTTTGTTAGATTGGTTCGACTTCAAAAGGGAACGCAAGGCGTGCGTTTGGTTTTGATATTACACTTGGTGCTTGATCGTGAAGATAAGACTAGCAATTCTTACATACTTGCTTGACGTGTTTGTGTGAGCAACCGTAGAGGCGTTTTATTTTAGACGCTTATTGTATTCAAGAATAATCGCAAAAGGTACGCTTTCCTTATTTAATATGTGTTAACCTACTTGTCATAACTAGATCCATCCGTTGCGCACTCGTGGCTAAATTGGTTAGCTAGATTAATAAATCCCAACAGTGGCATCACGAGTCAAATCGTTTTGGCATCTAGGGTTACACGCTTAAAAATCGAATTTTACGCCTAGTTACACGCCTAGATTTGATTTTATTATTAAGCTGCGATTATTTTTCTTTATTATTGTCTTATTGTAAATATGGTAAAGATATGCAAATCTTTACCATAAATTAATAAAGAAAATTGCTAGATCTTGCATGATAAATATTAAAAGTTAATAAAGAATTAAAAGAGGAATATAAAATTAATTGTTAATTTAGCTATATTTGTTTCTTCTTTTAATTTGCTTAATTTAGGAATTAATAAAATCTTCCTAATTATTTAAAAGATCTTGTAAATATTTTATTTTTGGAAAATAAATATTTTTAATTTTTATGAAAACTTGATCTTTCTAAATTGTTAGTTTGATTTATTTCCTAAATTCCGGCTATAAGACCTACTCAATCACATTAATTTGTGATGAATGGGGCGATCTAGGCACTTGATGAAAACCTAGTGAGGGTCTTATGGTTCTCCAATTGGGGAAGACTCATAGAGAACTCGGATTATTACTTGTTACTCGTTTTAATTTAATGTTATTTTATTTATTATGTTCCTACATGCTTATTTGTTTACTAGTTTAAATGCTTACATGCCTAAAACAAAGTAGAATACGACTTAATAAATAATGAAAGATGACATTAAATCGGTCTTTAATTCTACACGCCTAAAACATATTCATTGTGACCTGCTATGTGTTTTGTGGAAAATATGTTTTTTATAACATTAAAAGACCTAAAACTATGAAACATGTTTTTCATGAATTTAAAAACTGGACGCTATGGACTCATGAGAAGTACGGCTCATCCACTAGAACAAACTATAAGAGAAGTTTAAGGCGGAGTGGTCAACATTCCTAAAGAACTCAGGTTTTTAATACGCTTCGCGCTGACCTGATTCTCCGCTTTTTTGTACGTTCGATTGGAGTTACCGTGAACTATGGCATGTCACTACAGTGTCATTATCAAAGGTTTTTAAAAATAGTGCTACAAAGTTGTCTGCATGCTTCTTTGTACACGCCATTTTATCACATTTATGTGAATACCCCTTTGAAAATTTTAAGTCAATGCCACCCAACCAAGAACACGTGCAGTTGGTTTGGCCTCTCTGGTCAGACCTCAGGGTCATTCCAAACCCATGGCGAATTTTGCTCACTGGTCAGACCTCTGGCGATTTTTGTACATTCTTGCTTGGTCGACTTAATTCGAGTATGCTTGGTCAGACCTTGGACCCGAGGCATAAGATGAGAACTAAACATGCTCTTGACATTATTACTTGTCGATTAATGTCTTGCCATTCTCATAAGTCTAAGAGTTGCAATTTTATGCAATTAACGATCGTCGTTTACCTCTTGCCCTACTTGTTTTCTCACTAGTCAGACCTCTGGTTAATAAGTGGGAGGTCAAGTTGAATCTTAGTCTTAATTAGTAATTAATTGGGTAGTTAATTCTATTAAGAATTTAATTATCTAAAATACTAAAATTGAACTTTCTATGTTCTAAATAATTGTGTTGCTGCAACATAATTCATAAACAAAAGTTTTTTTTCTTAGAAAAGACAAACATAGTCTCTTTTCCTGGTAAGAAGAGTAAGACTAACTCCTATCTTTTCTCCCTAGTTGACAAAACTAAGATACGGTACTTATGATCTTTCATTCCTTTTTCGGTCATGAAATAATTGAAAGATAAAATATTTTGTGTACCTAGAAAACATTTTGTTTATAGCTACCAAAATAAATGACATCTTGTACTTGTTACGATGTATGTGTTTAAACCGCAACGAGTAAAGAAATTACTAGCATAATTGCTAGATGTTTTTTCTTTGACTCACATTATTCCTTAAAAGTGTTAAATACCCTTGACGATAAAGGAGGAAATGCATACTTATATTCAAGTTAAATGAAAGCATAAATGGCTAGTCCCTCATCTACACAAGTAGAACTCCATATACTCTATTCAATACCTAAGTACATTGCTACTTATAGGCATTATAAGAGAATATGAAAGTTAATAAATTGCTATTTGCTTTCTATTGGTGATGTAACACTTACAATGTTGACAAATCCATGGACTTGCGTTTTATTACTGAAATGACATTTATGTAATGTTGTTAATTTCAGTGGGAGCTACGAGATTTATTTCCTTGTTAGTCACCCATATTATTTCGAACTTGCTTTGAAATAATTCATTACTTTCCGAATATGAACGACCATAGTTTTAGGAAAATTGCATTTTATTTTATGGATAACCAGTTGCCTTTCCGGTGTCGCTTTCCGAAACGTTATCTATAGAATAATAATCCACAATTCCTTATTGAACGTTATGGTTCTAAATCTACTTGTAATATCTATGACATTATCATATTGTTTACACAATCAAGCACATTTTGTGTTGTTTGTCTTCATAATATGATGTTGTACCTTACACAAGTAGGAGAAATCTCAAAGTGTGTGTAAGGAGCAATATATTATTGGTTTCTCTTGACCGCAAGGTAAGAAAGCTAATAAATCTACTAGGACTTAGACATGCAAGAAGTTTGTTGCCCTATTACATTTAAATGTCATGATATAATGTAAAGCTACTTCAACATTTTGACTACATGTTTTAGTCAATCTAATTGTGGTTAAATTATAATAATCATAATATTGAAGTATGAAATTAACCTGAAACTACTATTGAACTCAAGAGATTGCGTTCATAACTACTTTAGTTACTATAATTATGTTTTCTAGTTAAGTATAACAACCTGTAATTTTCATCAATGTAATTATCCATCTATTAAATTAGATGCACTGTAATATCCATCTATTATATATACCACCTTTATACAGGGAAATTTTTTGCTTTATCTCATTATGCAACGTAACTTGCATCTCTAAAGTAAATGAGCTCACGCAACCTCTACCAATGCCATCTATATCTATGTTTATATCATGTAAACATCCTAATATGTCAAGTCTATAACTTAATATCATTTTACCAAGTACATTCTCCATTTAACGTACTTTTCAAAACGTTATTTCAAAACAAGCATTAAACGCTAATGTTTATATCAAAACCCTAATTATATGTAATGCATACATATAAAATGAATGTGCAAGCCTTTCAAGCATGTGTACAAGTGTACAATGCACAACATTTGAATTATATTTTCCCTCCAAGTCAATATACAACACATTAAAGCTCAAAGTACAAGTCAATAATGCAAGAAAGTCAAACTAGGTCATTTTACCTCCTAAACCACTTTAGTTTCTTACCACCACCTTAGCACAAGGTACAAGCACATAATTCATGACTTATAAACCCTAAACTTAAACCCTAAGTCATTCTAAAACCCTAAACCTTAAACAAAACCCTAAAACCGTAATTTCACTTTAAACCTAAAACTAAACCCTAAACCTTAAAACTAAGCCCTAAACCTTAATCCTAAACCCTAAACCTTAATCCTAACACTAATCCTAAACCTTAAACTATCTTAAAACCTAACCCTAACTCGAATTCAAAACCCTAAATCCTAAGCCGAACCCTAAACCAACCCGTCACCCTTTTTGTTTCATTTTTACCCATTTTTAAGCTATCAAGCACCTCAAGCACCTCCCTTGCATCACCATGACATCACCTAGCAGCCACCCTAGCACCTTACAAGCACCTTATTCACCTCCCTTGGCCACCAAGTTGCATGATTACCTCATTGTCACTCTTATGTAGCTGAACCCCCTCCAACACCTTCCACCTTGCTTAGCTACATTTCTAGCTCACAACACTCACCCTATAGACTTCATTATTCATCTATCTACAGCCCTTAACCCTTAGCCACCAAGAAAACTTAGGCACCAAGGGTTTTGAACCCTATAAATAGCCAAAACATGCACAACCATTCAAACACACCTCAAAAACTTATCACCACTTAAATGGAGTCTTAAACCAGACCAAGGAGGATCAAGTGAAGTCCCTAAGCTCAGAATAGAAGCCAAGAATCAAGAAAAAGGAACCCTTGAAGTCGTTACTAGGCGTACGAACCCGAAAACCCCATTTCGACCCATTTTAGCTCAAGTAAGCTCAAAATCTTGTTCAATAAGCTTATAATATGTATTAGAATGTTCATAATACTCTTAAGATCATATATAAACTCTTTTTTGAAGCCTTGAATCCTCAAACCCATGTGTTTTTTTATTAAAACCCTAAAAATGACCCGTTTTGATTTTCTAGCTAACGAATCCTTTTTCTAAACTTTTGTTACGTTAGAACATATTATTTTAGCTTATTCTAATAAGCTATAACCTGAAAATATCATTTGGAACCCTAAAATAAGCTTGCATGGCTTTTTGGACTTGATTTGTAAATTATTTCCATGCAAGGGGTATATATCGTAACTTTTTGAAATTTATAACTAAAGGGGCTGAAAATGTCATTATTCCAAAGTTATAACTATAAGGACCTATCTTGCCAAGTTCTAAAGTTAAAGGTTTAAATTATATATACTTTATATATAAAGGACTAAACTTGTAAAAGTTTATAAACCAAGGGTATATATTGCCATTTTTGCAAACTTAAAATATAAAATATAATATTTTTATATAAATTATAAAAATATATATTAATATTATAAAACCCGATTTTATTAAAACCCGACACATTAATCGTTATTAATCATCGATCGGCGCATTATAAAACAATTACGTTATATATTTAACGTAATTTATCATCGACTAACTTTTAAAGAAACTTAAAATCTTATCGTATCACGTTACTAGGGAGCTTCATATAAGGAGTTTCATTTGGGTATACGTTTTGACGAGTTTGCTGGATTTACGATTTAAAGTGTCATGGCTCCTCAAACGTTTACTACATGACCTCTGAATTATGATGGCCCGAACAGTGATACAATATTTCTATAAATTAATAAATCAAAGTAATACGTTAAACTTTATAAAGTTTTGAAACATAAACCATCACACTAAGACTTGACATATTACCCCAGGTTGCGTGACGAAGCCGTTACTTTCACTTTATATACTTTTGCCATCAATCAGATTTCCCCTGTTAAGGTGAGTTCATAGCCTCGCATTTCAATTCTTTGAATACTTTCTAAACCCGCGAGGGGGATACATGCTTAAACCATGAATGCAAGTGTTTTTCCAACTGTATGATTATCCGATAATTATTGCCAAGTCCTTACTTGCCATTAAGCACCCTATTATCATAACCGTTTAATTACTTTTCGTAGTTAACGCGAATGCCTGTGAATAGATATCTAATTTGGGACGAGCTTCCCCGTTTGGTGTACATACTTTCTGGTAACCAAACGCACTTCATTTGAAACACTATGCGGGTGTTTTTGGCAAAGGCACCTGTTGGGGCAACTTATTATGATTATTGATTATCTCAAGGTCTCGGTGCATGAGCTTAGGACAATAATACTATTTTCTATAATAATTGTACTTATTGCAATTATTACACTTATGGGTGTATAACAACGTAACCCACTATTGAACTTTATTTCAACTGTTTACTATAAACCAATGAATATACACTCAACCTATTGTTGACCTTTAGCATGTTTATCTCAGAGTAACTGAGCACCTATGGCACATGGGCACGACTTAAAGATTGGCAAAACTGTTATCATTCAAACTTAAGTTTTTCATGCAGATTTTTGGACCATCTTGTTTGTAAACACTCTGATTGAAATAATAAATGATAACTTTCTTTTAAAAAACATCATTTTGGTCGTTTTTCTATGATTATTACTATTGTACTATGAAATAATACCCAGATTAGCTTCCGCTCTAACGTAAAAAATGGGGGTGTTATCGATAGTATCAAGTCAACGGTATAGAGAACAAGTTAAACTTAACTATAACTACTTTACTTTTTCCATCTAAGAAAGTCCTCGGGCCACTGACATCTTCCTAAATAAAAAAAAACAAAAAAAAAAAAAAAAAAAAAAAAAAAAAAAACAAGAAAAAGAAATATATGAAAGTACATAACTATTATACTATTATATAAATAACTTATGTTATTTACCATTGGGTTGTTAACAAAGCGATGTCTTCTCCCAGTCACCCTACTTCTAATATTGAGGATGCTTTTTCCTCTAACTTTCCGGACTATATACCGGCTTCATCGGACTATGTCCCAGCTTCACCAGGAAAAACTTATTCTAGCTCTTCAAATAACTCATTTGGTTTAGTTCCAATAGCTTCACCAACTCTTTCACTTTTTCATGATGACCTCTATATGAAGGTCGTGCATGCATACTATGATAAAGAATCACCTATTCCACTGCCAACTATTGTGCCTCTATCTCCGATGCTATCTTCAATGTTTAATCCTTAAGAATTCTTTCTTCCTGAGGAATTATTGCCACTTAAGAAACGAGGTCATAACCGATCATCCTCCTCTACTTCTGCCCTACCTCAAGAATTTTAGATAGGAGAAAGCTCTCGTAAGACAAGTCTGGAACGTCACGAGGAGAAAAATGAGGAAATTTTTAATCACCTAGATGAACTCTCTCTCGACCGCATTGAGCATATAGAAGACAAAATAGAAGGTCTTGGAAAAGGTCAGGTGATCATACAACAAGATTTTGACAATCTAGAAGCTGAACTCTGAGAGTCTCAATATCAAAAGGCTAAACATAAAAGAAAGCAAATGGGAAATAACAACAAGATTGCTTTGGCTCGTTGTTATTTCTAGGCTCATCACCAAGAAGATATCCAGGATCATCACCAAGAAGATAAGGAAAGTCTTCTGAATGCACTCTATGAACACAAGAACAGCTAGGAAGGACCATCGAACTACTAGATTAGATACTAGTTATAGCTTTTGATAGAACCTAGCCACGGGATGTGTGGTATAAATAACAACACTTGTCAAATTTTGACTATGTACAGTACAAAGGCAAGTCGTTCATGATATAATATAATGGTGATCCCGTTTCATATTCATCTGTGTCCCTATATTTCATCTCCGTCTTCATCATTAAGATCATACCATGACTTCTAAATAAATCATAGATACTTATTTGATATGAATTATCTATGATATCACTATTGTGACAATGTTTATTTTTGAACCTTACGCATTTTAAGGAAAGAATTGTGATATCATTCTTATTACGTGTTGTCTTATGTTGATAGAATGCCTCCTAAAAGGACGTCAACATCTGAAGCACCAGCCATGACTCAAGCTGCCATCAGGACTAGTTGGATAAGTGTTTTCCCGCAGCTCAGGAAAAGCACAGGCCTCTAACATGCAATGCTGATAGGAACAACGGAGAAAGAAAAGCTCCTGTAGCAAGAAATTGTAGCTACAAAGAGTTGATGAGCTTTCTACCTAACAACTTCATAGGTACGAAAGGCGTTGTTGGTCTTATCCACTGGTTTGAGCGAACTGAATCAGTGTTTTCCCGTAGCAACTGTACCGAAGACTGCAAGGTGAAGTTTGCTACTAGTTCTTTAATTGAAAAAGCTCTATCCTGGTAGAATTCTTTTGCCCAACCTATTGGGATAGCAAAAGCTTACAAGATTACCTGGGTTGAATTCAAGAAACTTTTGATAAAGAAATATTTTCCTCTAACTGAGGTCCAGAAGATGGAAGACAAATTTTACCATCTGACTGTGAAGGGGAACAATCTCAAGACATATGTGAGAAGATTCTAGGAATTGGCAACCTTGTATCCCACTAAGGTGCCAGATTCTGAGAAAATGATGGAAGTTTTCATTGGGGGATTGCCTCGAAGTATTGAAGGGAATGTTACCGCCTCTAAACCTCAAACTCTAGAGGAAGCCATTAACATGGCCCAAAGCCTAATGGATCAGGTAACAAAGCACACTCCGGTGCAAGTATCAAGTGATCACAAATGAAAGTTTGACGACAGAAGAACTTTTAACAACAACAACAACAACTACCGTAACACCAACACCAACAACCGCTATGATAATCACCAACCACAACCAAACAGAAGACAAGAAACCTTCAGGTCTTATGCTGTCATTCCAACTGAAAACAATAGGTATATTTGAAACCATCCCTTGTGTAAGAAATGCACTCTGCATCACACAGGACTTTGCACTGTTAAGTGTAATACTTGTAACAAGGTGGGTCATCTGACCAAGAACTGCAGAAACAAAGGGCCAGCCACTGGAAGTAATCTGCTACCAGTGACAGTTACTTGCCATGCCTGTGGAGAGAAAGGGCATTATGCAAATCAGTGCCGAAAGACCACCAACAACAATGCCCAGGGAAGAGCCTACATGCTAAGGGATAGGAATGCTCATCAAAACCCGAACGTAGTCACGAGTATGTTCCTTCTAAACCAACATCTAGCTAGAGTATTATTTGATTCTAAAGTCGATAAAAGCTCCGTATCCATATCTCTTGCCTCTAAGCTAAATATTCCACCCATTACAATAGATACCTTTTACAATATCAAAATGGCTGATCTTATGCCGATTAAACTCGGTAGTTTTGACGTCGTCATTGGTATGGATTGGTTATCCAAGTATCATACTAGGATCATATATGACGAGAAAGTCATCCATATTCCCATCGATGGTGAAACATTAATCATTCGAGGTGACCGAAGTAAAACCTGACTAAATCTCATATCCTGTTTAAAAACCGAAAGGTATATATCCAGGATCATCCGAGGTGACCAAAGTAAAACCTGACTAAGTCTCATATCATGTATAAAAACCGAAAGATATATATCCTGAGGTTGTCAAGTTTTTGTAATCCAAGTAATGGAAAAGAAGTCAGACAAGAAAAGACTAGAAGATATCCCAGTAGTCAGAGAATTCCCAGAATAAAAGTTTTTTTCTGAAGATCTACCTTGGCCCCTTCCCTCCCGATTCACCAATGTAGAATTCTAATTGATGCTAAGTCCAGGAGCGTCACCTGAAGCCAACAGAAAATGGCACCTTATAGATTAGCACCTTCAAAAATGCAAGAACTATCTAACCAACTTCAAGAGTTATCAGATCGAGGTTTTATCCGACCAAGTACTTCACCTTGGGGAGCTCCTGTCTTGTTTGTCAAAAAGAAAGATTATCTTCAAATGTGTAATCGATTACCAGAGTTGAATAAACTTACCGTAAAGAATCATTACCCATTACCCAGGATTCATGAATTATTTGACCAACTTCAAGGTTCGAGTGTCTACTCAAAGATTGACTTAAGATCAGGCTATCATCAACTAAGAGTAAGGAATGAAGATATTCCCAAGTTTGCTTTCAGAACAAGATACGGACACTACGAATTTCAAGTGATGTCATTTGGTTTAACTAACGCACCAGCTGTATTCATGGATCTCATGAATCGTGTGTGTAAACCATACTTGGATAAATTCGTAATAGTGTTTATCAATGATATTCTCATCTACTCTCGAAACAAAGAAGAGTACGCAAATCATCTGAGAATAATCCTAGAATTACTCAAGAAAGAGAAGTGTACGCCAATTTCTCCAAGTGTTGATTTTATTGGATTCGTATCGTGCAATTTCTGGACACTTGAATTGATAGTCAAGGACTATCATGTTGAACCACCCAAGATTAAAACATTAAGAATTATACATCACCTACGTACACCCACATAAATAAGTCAGATTCGTAGATTCGCCATTATTATCGGGAGTTTATCAAGATTAATCGATGATTTCAAAGTCTTTGACTGAATAACCCAAAAAAACAAGAAAGTATATCATGGGAAAAACCAAGAATTCGGTTGTTCAACTGCTAAAACAGAATCGATATAATGCTCCAATCTTAGCATAACTAGAAGGAAATGACAAGTTTGTTGTTACTGTGATGCATCCCCTCAAGTCTGGTATCGGTGTTAATGCAAAGAGAGAAGGATATTGCATATGCATCCCCGACAACTTAATCCGTAATAAGAAAACTAAACCACTCATGATCTTGAATTAGGAGCAGTATGTTCGCTCTTCAAGTAAGATGGAACTCTAAAAGAGGACCACAATTTACATGGGAACGCGAAGATCAAATCCGTGCCAAGTATCCACATTTGTTTTCAAACATCACTCTGGCATCCAACTAAATCTCAGGACAAGATTTCTTTTAAGGTAGGGAGACTGTAACAACCTGTAATTTTCATCAATGTAAAAATCCATCTATTAAATTATATCACTGTTAATATCTATCTATTATATATTAGCCTAACTTTTACAGCAAATTTTTTGCTTTATCTCATATGCAACGTAACATGCATCTCTATAGTAAACAAGCTCACGCAACCTCCTACAATGCCTATCCTATGCATGTTTTACATCATGTAGACATCCTAAAATGTCAAGTCTATATCTTAATACATTTATTACAAAGTAAAATTATTCATTTAACAGTACTTTCAACGTTATATCAAAACAAGCATTAAACGTTAAACGTTTACATCTAAACCCTAATTATATGTAATGTATACATATAAAATGAACATGCAAGCCTTTCAAGCATGTGTACAAGTGTACAATGCAACCACATAGAAAAAAAAAATTTATTTCCCCCCCTTTTTTTTTCCA
Source organism: Tanacetum coccineum (assembly GCA_026074375.1). NCBI lineage: Eukaryota > Viridiplantae > Streptophyta > Magnoliopsida > Asterales > Asteraceae > Tanacetum > Tanacetum coccineum. Next base: position 21,842 of record BQNB010033986.1, read on the forward strand.
TCTTAAATCAATTTACAACTTTATAAAGCACAATGTACCTAAACCTTAAACCTAAACCCTAAGTCCTAAAACCCTAATCTAAAACCCTAAACCCTAAATGAAACCCTAAAACCCTAATTTCACTTTAAACCTAAAACTAAACCCTAAATCTTAAAACTAAGCCCTAAACCTTAATCCTAAACCCTAAAACATAATCCTAACACTAATCCTAAACCCTAAACTATCTTAAACCCTAACCCTAACTTGAAATTAGAACCCTAAACCCTAACCCGAAATAAAATGAACCCGACACCCCTTTTACTTCATTTTTACCCATTTTAAGCAACCAAGCACCTCAAGCACCTCCCTTGCATCACCATGACATCACCTAGAAGCCACCCTAGCACCTTACAAGCACCTCCATCATCACCTTGGTCACCAAGTTTGCAAAATCACCTCCTTGTTACCTCCTTTGTAGCCGAACCCCTCCAACACCCTTCCACCTTTCATTGCTACTCTCCTAGCTCTCAAGACTCACCATCTAGCTTCCCTTAGTCACCTCATCTAGCGAGGACACTAATCAAACAAGAAAACTTAGGCACTAAGGCTCTTTGAGCACTATATATAGCCGAAACATACACCCTCATTCAAACACATCTCAAATTTCATCATAAACACAAATGGAGTCTTAAATCAGACCAAGAAGGATCAAGTGAAGTCCCTAAGCTCAGAATAGAAGCCAAGAATCAAGAAAAAGGAGCCCTTGAAGTCGTTACTAGGCGTATGAACCCGAAAACCCCATTTCGACCCATTTTAGCTCAAGTAAGCTTAAAATCTTGTTCAATAAGCTTATAATCTGTATTAGAATGTTCATAATACTCTTAAGATCATATATAAACTCTTGTTTGAAGCCTTGAATCTTCAAACCCATGCGTTTTTTATTAAAACCCTAAAAACGACCCATTTTGATTTTCTAGCTAACGAATCCTTTTTCTAAACTTTTGTTACGTTAGAACATCTTATTTTTGCTTATTCTAATAAGCTATAACCTGCAAATATCATTTGGAACCTTAAAATAAGCTTGCATAGCTTTTTGGACTTGATTTGTAAAAGTTTTCATGCATAGGGGTATATATTGTAACTTTCTGAAATTTATAACTAAAGGGGCTGAAAATGTCATTATTCAAAGTTATAACTATGATGGGCTATTTTGCCAAGTTCTAAAGTTAAAGGTTTAATATATATTTACTTAAAGGACTAAACTTGTAAAAGTTTATAAACCAAGGGTATATATTGTCATTTTTGTATTCTTAAAAATATAAAATATAATATTTTTATACAAATTATAAAAATATATATAAATATTATAAGACTCGATTTTGTTAAAACCCGACACATTTGTCGTTATTAATCAACGATCGACGCATTATAAATCAATTACGTTATACATTTAACGTAACTTATCATCGACTAGCTTTTGAAGAAACTTATAATTTTATCGTATCACGCTACTAGGGAATTTCATGTGAGGGGTTTCATTTGAGTATACGTTTTGACGAGTTTGCTAGGTTTACGATTTAAAGTACCCTAGCTCCTCAAACGATGCTACATGACCTCTGAATTATGATAGCCCGAACAGTGATACAATATCTCCATAAATTAATAAATCAAAGTAATACGTTAAACTTTATGAAGATTTGAAACATAAACCATCACACTAAGACTTGACATATTACACCAGGTTGCGTGACGAAGCCGTTACTTTCACTTGATATACTTTTGCCATCAATTAGATTTTCCCTGTTAAGGTGAGTTCATAGCCTCACTTTTAAATCTCTTTAATATTTCATAAACCCGTGAGGGAGATACATGCATAAACCAAATGTTTTTCCAACTGTATGCTACTCTGATATATTATTGCCTAAGTACTTTCCTCAAGACTTCGATGTCATGAGCTTAGGGCAATAATACTGTTTTCCATAATAATTGTGAATGCATGCAATTATTACTATTATGGGTGTAACAACGTAACCCACTGTTATGATGACTTGTATTCAAACTGTTTACTATAAACCTATGAATTTCACTCAACCATTGTGTTGACCTTTTTAGCATGTTTATCTCAGGTAATTGAGCAACTTATGGCATGAAGTGGCACGGACTTAAAGATGGCTAAACTATTATCATTCAAACTTTATGTTTTTAGATGTTGGGACCTCTCTTTTGTAAAAACTCTGATGAATAAATGAATGATAACTAAATTTTCCAAAAACGTCTCTTTACGATTCGTTTTCTATGATTATGACTATTGTACTATGAAATAATACCCCAGATTAGCTTCTGCTGCTATATTTGTAAAAATGGGGGTGTTATATATAATGCTAATATTTTATGTAGTCAAAAACTTGTTCGGGTAGTAAATCCTCAAGGTCGGGAAATAATTATTTATGGGAATAAAAGGAAGGGCGAATTTAAATTGTGTTCTATGATGAAGGCTAGGAAATATTTGTCGCGTGGTTGTCAAGCTTATATGGCGCATGTAATAGACATAAATTTTGATAAGAAAAGTGCTAAAGACGTTCCGGTTGTGAATGAATTTCTCGATGTTTTTCTGGAAGATTTGCCGGGTATCCCACCGGAGAGGCAAGTCGAGTTTCGAATTGATCTTATTCCGGGAGCAACTCCCATCGCAAAAACTTCATACTGTTTAGCTTCGTCCGAAATGAAAGAGCTAATGAGCCAACTTCAAGAATTACTCGATAAGGGTTTTATTCATCCTAGTGGTTCTCTATGGGAAGCTCCGATTTCATTTGTTAAAAAGAAAGATAGTAGTATGCGTATGTGCATAGATTATCGTAAAAAAGGTTACGGTGAAAAAAGTATACCCTCTACAAGAATTGATGACCTCTATGATCAACTTCAAGGTGTATAAAAAAAAAAAGGTGGTTTTTCGAAGATTGATCTTCGGTTCGGCTATCATCAATTGAAAGACTGAGAAGAAGGAAATTCCTAAAACTATTTTAGAACCGTTATGGGCATTATGAGTACGTGTTAAGCCATTTGCCTTTACAAATGCACTAGCAATTTTCATGGATCTCATGAACCGTGTGTGTAGGCCGATGTTAGATAAATCCGTTATTGTATTTATCGACGATATCCTCGTTTATTCCAAAAGCAAGGAGGAACATGAAGCTCACTTACGAGAAGTCTTGGAAACTTTACGAAAGGAAAGATTGTACTTCAAGTTTGCAAAATGTGAATTTTGGCTACAAGAAATTCAATTTCTCGGTCACGTAGTAAATTCCAAAGGTATCAAGGTGGATCCGCTAAAATCAAAGCGGTGATGAATTGGCAAACCCTGAAGGACGTTGGCAAAATTTGAAGTTTTCTAGGTCTCGCGGGTTATTACCGAAGGTTCATTCAAGATTTTTCCAAGATTGCATCGTCATTAACCAAGCTTACCAAAAAGAATGTTCCTTTTGTATGGGGTGAGGAACAAGAAGAAGCTTTTGTTACCTTGCGAAGGAAGCTATGCAAAACTCCAATACTCGTTTTACCGGATATCTTATTTCAGTCTCGGTTGCGTTCTTATGCAACGAGGCAAGGTTATCGCCTATGCTTCAAGACAATTGAAAAATCATGAAGAGAACTCACGACCTTGAATTTGCGGTGGTGGTTTTTGCCTTGAAAATTTAGAGACATTATCTTTATGGTGTAAAATTCATAATTTACACTGACCATAGAAGTCTTCAATATTTTCTAAAGAAGAAAGATCCCAACATGAGGCAATGAAGGTGGTTGGATTTACTCAAAGATTATGATTGTGAAATACGTTACCATCCGGGTAAAGCACATGTGGTAGCGGACGTGTTAAGCCGAAAGGAAAGAGAGAAATTTATGCGAATCCACTCGTTGCGAATGATTGTTACCTCCGACCTTTTTGACCGAATCAATGTGGCTCAATTAGAAGCGTTAAAGGAAAAAAATTAGAAGAGTGAGCGAATTACATCATACATACCCTATTTTGAGGACGATAGCCGAGGAATTAAGACCCATCAAGGAAGAATCTACATTCTTTTCCGAAACGACGTTAAGGAGTTAATACTAGAAGAAGCACACAAGTCAAAGTACTCCATCCATTCGGGGGCTACAAAAATGTATCTCGGCTTGAAGAGGAATTATTGGTGGCCGGGTTTGAAGAGAGATTGTGTTAAGTATGTGGAAAAATGCTTGACATGTCTAAAAGTCATGGCCAAACATCAAAAGCCGTATGGGAAAATACAACCACTAGAAGTCCCGATATAGAAATGGGAGAAGATTACCATGGACTTCGTGACCAAGTTACCAAGGACAACAAAGAAGCATAACGCAATTTGGGTCATAGTAGATCGATTAACGAAAAGTGCTCATTTTGTTCCTATTCAAGAAGGCATGCCTGTTCACAATTTAGCAAAAATCTATGTTAATGAGATCAGTGCACGTCATGGAGTACCCGTTTCTATTGTGTCAGATAGAGATGGCCGATTTACTTCAAAATTTTTGCAAGCGTATATCTCTATCACAGTTGCTCAGAGGTAGAGTATTACACTTACTTTAGTAGAGCTACATGTGCACACATTGTTTATCTATGCGCATTCTGTCTAAGTTTCTTATGCATCACTAGGTGACTAATGATGCAGGCACCATTCATAATGAGAGCTACGTTAGCTCTGGATGTGATCATTATTCTGGTAATATACTATTTATTCGACCGGTTCACTGATTAGAGTGATCAGTGAGAAATATTCATGTCTCGAGCTGATCTACTATAGATGACACACTCCAATTATAACAAGTCGGTACACAGAGCCCCGCTTCACGATCTAGGACACTCACTGAGATCCACGCGCTCGGATACACAGTGCTAGCGACTCATATTAGAAGATCTTACTGAATCCCGACGGTGCAAATATGGTGTTATCTTGGGTATATATACTGAGTGATTATTAGGCTTGTATATCTAGAGTAGGGAGTGGGGGGATTGTGGGGGGGGTTTATACATTGTGTGGTGACATTAATAATTCAGACAACGGAGCACTAGTTGTAATCAATTGAGTGTATCATTGTTAGTCATATAGATGAGGAGTGTTGGTTTATTTTATGTAGTGGGTTTATTAATTGGTGTTATGTTGTGTTTTTTGGTCATATTGTTGGTAGTTGATGTTTAGACAGTGTGGGGTGGGTGGTATAGGATGTTTGGTAATAAGTAAAAGGTTATGTGGTAGGATTATAAAAGGTCTAATACTAGAGCTCAAACATTGGTTATCGAGAGGGGGGTGGGTGATTAATTGGAGTTCATATTTTAAATTTTGTCTTACAGTATAGTATTACAGGTCTCACATTATAGTAATGTAGTTGGATGAACAGGATAATATAATTTATATATTGTATACTTGCTAGTTTGTGGGGGTTTATGAATGGTTGAATAAGTATGATAGATAAGAGTATTATGTGGATGGTATATTGTATTTGTTTAAATTGATGCTGGTGTATGAGAAGCTGAGATGTATTGTGCGTAATAGATATGGGGAGTTAAATTGGTGTTGGAGCTTTTAGTTTTAAGTTGTGGTATTGGGGGGTCTGGCTGAATTTTTTTGGACAGGATCTGGTAGAGGGGCATATCTATTTGTGTTTGTCAACTGAGGAGGAGGAGAAAAGAGAAGAGATTGCAATTTTTTGAGCTGGTAGTCTAGATTATTAGAATATAGTGAACGCACTAATTATCGCTTTCAGAAAACAGGGTCTTGGTAGAGGTCGTATGTCTAAATTTTTTGTACTGCACATGTATTACTAGTACTCATTCATACTTGTTTGGTTTGTATACATGTTTGGTTAGATTATGTGGTCTGTGCAGTGCACATTGAGAGAGGGCAGACTTTCACAGAATAGACAAAAATTGCAAGGTAGAGTTTACAGATTTTTGGTTGTGACAGGACAGTGTTGCGCTGTTCGGGAGGGTGTTTGTTTTAGTAGTTTTTATTGTAGAAAAAAGGGTGGATTGGAGAAGTAATGGGGTAGGGATAAATGGGTGAGATAGTTAGTTTTGGGGGGAGTTATTTTGTTTGGGTGTTTGTATTGTGATAGGATTTGGGGTTTTGATAATATGTTGTGGTAGGTATTAGATTGGAAATAAAGGGGGGCATCAGTTTGGTAACACACCCAAAAAAGATTTTATTCAACCATTTAGAAACTCATACAATAGCAAATGCAACTAATATATATTCATCACAAACAATAAAACAAGAGCTATATACAAAGATACACAATCTGATAAGTTACACTACATACGATCATAGATACAAGAGAAACAATACTACATATGCTCTCAATGATTCATGATAACATAGCAGAAATGACATTTTTTTGAGCAAAAAGGTTTGGGGTGATACGTTTATGAAACATTTGAACGGAACTTCTGTACAATGCTGACTCAGTAGAGGATCAAGTGATGTGCACACGGGTAATACTTTCGACGGTATCTGACAGCGGATCTCAGACAAGAGCAAAACGTGATTGTTTCATAACACTCATCTCCTTCTGAGAATGTTAAGAAAAGACTTCGGACTTAATGAAAGAAACATATAAAATTAGACCCAGGTAGTCCATGGTAATTGTGATTCTACAAAGAGGGTACACCATGATAGGGAGTTTAGCAAGCGCTTCTCTAGTGGAAGGTGGGTGATAGAGATGTCCATGAATGTGATCAAGAGGAGTGATTGGTGACAAACAAGAGAGTGTGGAATCCAACAGAATCGGATGACTTTTGAAGTGTTAAGGATCTTTACAGAGGCTCATCATAAGCCCAACATCTCGAAACATGTTGTCTTACGCAAAGCGGCTTAAAAGGAATGACATCAAAGAGTTGGTTCATTGAAGATGGTGGTTAACACAGATTTGAAGTCATACTTAATTATACAACAAACTACGACTCGAAGATATGTTCATACTTGGCCTTGATAAGGTTTGAGATTATCTGGATTCTGCTAGTTTTTGATGCGGCGGAGGCCATCATTTGGAACAGCTTTGGAACTCCAAGAAGAATCGTATTAGCGCAGTTAAAGAAGGTGTGGTGGGACACCTGTCACATCCACATAGAGATTTGACAATTAGGTTCCTAGGAGGGAATTATGCCGTCGAGTTTGACTTTTTCTTGAGATGTCAATTTGGCGTACAAGAGAACGAACAAAGCACTTTGGCATTGACGTCATGTAAGAATTGGTGTGAAGAAGACGACTCAGCATGCGTAGGAAGAACGAGAAAGATGGACGTATTTAAGTGGAAAGGATATGATCAAATTAAAAAGCATGAGAATTAAGGAATAAAATTCCAAAAGTTATTTAGCAAAATGCAAGAAGTTTAGCTGGGTCTAAGAGAGAATAGTCAACTGCACAGAAAATCAGGTAGTCACAATAAAATTTCCGTGACTTCTGTTGGCGGTCACCATAATATAATGGATGGTACCCAGAATAATTAGGGGCCCGTCCCCTTATTTATGGGGGCCGTTCGCTAGGTCCAGAAATTTTTCCTAGGTTCTTCCGTTTTTTGTAAACCCTGTACAGAAAGAGTTTCCTATATTCCCTTCATCATGAATCATCTAATACTCAATAATTAAATTGATAACACTCATCATTCCAAATTCAATCAAAGAAACACACACCTATATGCAATATAACGGACCTACAATCGATAAGCATTGCGATATCATCATAGAGGGAAGTTCACAGAACAGCTGTGACAAGTACCATAAAAAGCTGTGTTTTAGGATGATAAAATCGAAAGATCATCCAAGGCAAATTACGTTGCCCGTACTACATACTAAGTTATCACTAAATAATATAAGTTTAAGTACTTAAGCTTCATAGAGTAATAAGTAATATAATTAATAATGTCATAAAGCACATCTCCATATTGCTCACTTTTTGATATTTCTCCACAAATTTCTAAGGCCTTTCCCGATTGACCTTAATCCACCCTACGATCTCGTTATCGAATCTGAACTTGACACGGGATGATGAAAGCCGGTTATCGAGTCGTAAAACAACGAGAGCTTCCACTATCAGGGAGGGTCAATGTGAGAATTGTGGGTATTCTTTTGAAAAACTTGAGGAACTTGACACTTTGAGTGTTAATAGCGAAGCTGATCTCTACCGAATAGGGAAGGAAAGTGCTTAGCATGCGAGGAGCGACTCCTTCGCCATTTCCATCATCATCATCATCGTTAAGATGAGAAGAAGTTAGGTTTAGGTCAAACTCAGGGCAAGTAGCACAATGAAGAAGTAAGTCAAGACTGCAACCTCTACTCATCGTAGCCCACATCCTTGATCTAGGATCTTTTCTCGCCTCTACGTTTGAATCCATAACCATAAGGCAAGAGGGTGATTCTCAAATAAGAGTACACGTTCAGTACAAGACATAAGACCGTCATTGTTAACTCATCTAAGGCGATGCTTTCATTCATTTGACTTGTAATGAAACAGCGAAACCCAGGGTCAAATAACAGACAATAGGAGTAAGCGATCATCATGCATTCTTTAGTTTAGTGACCCACTCACAGTCTGTTGCCATGAAATAGGCAATACCAGCATTGAACCTTTCTAGAGTGAGAGTGTAACGCTACACAATATAAAGACATGCACAACACAAAGACACGCACAGAACATTTACCTCATCTCTATCGAAGTATCGAATAGCCAACGAAAATGTCTCATACGGGAGATAGGAGCTTTGGTTCTGACATAACCAACCATTTCCGAAGGACACCATATGCCAACTCGTCAAGTGACCAATTGTCAATAAAGACGCAGGCACCCTTCCAAGGTATGTCAATAATTTGAGAAAATTCTTTAAGAGAGTAAGAAAAGAATTGGTTTTGAATCACAAATTCGATGAACATTTCACCTTCATCGGAATAATTGATTTGATATTGACTATAAAACTCAAGAATGAACCGAGGACAGATTTGGTCACTAATTTCAAGGAGACACTCAAACTCGACAAAGCTGAACATAGACCGAACATAATTTAGATCCGCAAAGTTATCAAAAACCACCCGACCCTCATGAATGCAACGAATTTTAAGGTTTCTTAGTTTTTCTTTTATGGGTATACGGTATTTATGTGATATTATTGGCATATAGGCTCTTGTATTTTTGTGATCTTCGGATGACTTATGAGGCATGATTTCCTAAAACAAAAGCAGAATCACATTTTATTACTGCTTACTTGTAATTTGTTATGCACATTGTTTATAGTGTGTGCCTAAATGTGAACAAATGTGGAGTAAACAGATTAAACTCCTACCTATAAAAATAAAATCTTATAGTAGAATCACTAGACGACTCCTTAGTCTTCATTTCATCCACTCAAACAGCCGCCTCCTTACGTTTCTGCGATTTTACTCATTCCAAACATTTCAAAAAATATACATGAAACAACTACACACATCGTAATCTCACGACCACTGTTCATCCGCTAGAGAAATAAACACAACCAACTACTGGGATGAAAAACATTGTCTAGTAAAACATTCATATGCCACCCGTGAAAATCAAAGAGTCAAGCACACCGCTAAACCTGCCCGAGAACTCATAACAGCCTAAGTATACCTAAATTGCCTTACGACCTTATATAAATCCAAACGCGAAAATAGCTATTCATAAGTGATGCCGGCGTGTGTAATATGGCACAAGAACTAAAGTGGCCTGACGCACACACCCCAGACCCCTACATGGGTCACAAGTTATAGATCGTGGTGCCCTCTTAAAATTAAATGATGAGGACCGGGTGTTTGCACAATCAACCTATAAATTCTGAAATGGGGTTTGCCCAACACTCTAAGAAAAGGGCTACGGCGTGTCCATGAGCAACCGAGCAATCCCACTACACAAAAAACATGGGTACAAGTGAATACCCATTTCTACATAACTTATGTATTTGGGACGTTCGGAATATGTACTTATTCCCCCATAACTTTCGACCCTTGTGGTCCACTTTAAATACTTCTTGATTTACTGAAAACAGCTACTTGGATATTAGGATAGGATTTTCAGAAACTAACACTTTTAAAAATGTGTAAGGATCGGCTACTTTCTTTTTTGACATATTCTCTTAAATTATTCACACTAGTTCGCGTTCATTGATTGTGATAGTATTTTATCTCACTCTGTTTATCTTTACAGTTAACTATTGAAAATCTGCCAAAACACAATTTCATTATTTTCGCATAAAGTGAGTAATTTAGTCAGAGGACAACCTAATATTCGAATTCTTGGCGTGGTTTTAAATGTTTTTCTACAACAATTTCACTAATTTAGTACTTGCAATGTATTTTCATGTCAGCGCCGGATGCAAGTTAGTTTATTGCATTGTAGACTTGTAGTATTAATTGTAATTTTGTGATTGTTATAGTATTTATCCCCATTTCCAATTTGTTTATGTTCATCATGAACCCTAACTCAAATTAAGAAAATGGATGAAAATGAAGTTCAATTGTTGATATTGTTAAGTAAGCTTGTGCAATGGATCGGCAAGGATGATGTATCGGATTTTCTTTGCTTCAATTTTCAGCTTTTAATGGGGGAACAGTTGAGGAGTTTATGTCTTGGGTAGTTTGAGTCAGTCGTTTCGTCTAATTGCAGACAGAAATGGGGTGTTGTTTGGGCGTTTTGAAAACTTTTTTAGTATAAGTGATTTCATTGTTTTGGAGTCTAGCTGATGGCGAGGTCCCATAACGTCCTGGACGGTTATCCTAAATATAGTCGGAGGCAGCCTATGGTATGGGGGCCGGCGCACACGCACGGCGTGCGCAAGGCTTTATTGGACCCAGTTCTTTTGGACTGAACAGAGTTTACATAATCAGGATGCAGTGTCTCATTTTAATTTGCATTCATGAAATTAAACGCTGCTTTAAGAGTACTTCGATGAATATTCAAGTTGTCACACACGGAATGGACACGGGGGCTAGAATTCAGACAGAAAAAAGAAGAAGCGACTAATAAGATTTATGGAATGTGTGCCATCAATTCCTAAACCAAGACGTAATAGTTAAACGATTCACGTTTAAGGGGTTGTTCATAAATATGTCGGCGATGTGCGACGGAGACACACTTTTGATTGCAAGATATGTCATTTTCTGGATATTAATATGAAGAAAGTGGTGACGAATTTTCGAATGTGTTTCTGAGTATTCGGAAGCTGTTGCACCCCGGGATTTTCTTCTCACTAAGGTCAATCGTTAGCCTCGATGTCACGCACACTAGATCAGGGACATTGCCATCGCAGCTCCGGCAACGTACCGATTAGTCCGATACAGCCACAACCAATCTACAGTCTTTGTTTCATCCACACAAGTGCCATGACTTGAACATGCCATTTTATGGCGCTTACAGTACATTCGGCTTCGGTAGTAGGATATAGCAAGTAAGCGATTTGTTTTCTTGAGAACCAAGATGTGCATAACAACAAGTTCCTACAGAATGTACAAAATAATCCGCTAGACTGCTCTTTTACGATCCCATAAAACTCTCGCTCGCATGATCTGACAGCGTCATATACTACCTGTATTCACTTCATTCCCTTCAGGATACCACAAATCCTAACGCTTATGGACTCTTTAAATGTATCCGAATGATAACGAGTTACCACGCTTCTAGATAGTGAAGACATGCCTTTTAAGGCGAAGCTCCCTACCTGGATAAGCCGGAGCTCAACAGGGTAGATAACTAAACTTGATATTGGCACCTACTTGTCGTTAGGGTATATATAAACTACCATATCCATGCCTCTATCACATAACTCATGGTAATACTGTCTACCAATGGACCTCACACAACTCTTAGTCTTTTCCGTGAGTCCTTCTGATGATCAACAAGGACCTGGGGGCATTATCTTAACAACTTAGAGTGTTTTAATCCAAGTTTCTTCTAAGAGAAATCTTTTTCCTATTGCATTTCTTTGAATAGAATTGAAGATTGATCTAAAACAAAATACCATCATTCTATTTGTTTTATATTTGTAGTCCAAGAAGAGTTAAGTCTTATTTCACCACTCATGCTCATAACTCGAACGTCTCAGGCATAAAATTTTGGCAATTCATGCCACAATGTCTTACAAGCTCATAACCAAATATGATGTCAACACATATTATTACTAGAATGAACTATATATGGAGGTTTGAACTTCGCTTCTGTAGTAAAAAGAGTGTGTAGTCTGACCTGTTCCCATTTATATATTCATGTTTAATAGAGGAAAGCTTTGTCGTACTTAATCTATCATACCAAGCTTGGGGTGCGTGTTTTAAGACGCATACCGAGCACTATCTTAGTTTATAAACCATGATGTCTACGGCTTTTTTCAAAGTCTCATTGAATCTTGGAGGTTTTGCAACGGATACCGCTCTTTGATAAAACCATTCAGAGTGCAACCTTTTTTACAATACCATGATTCGGAAGTAGGTCTACTAAGTATTAAAGTCACGATGACATAAGCTATAGTGCATCCTTATTGACTCAAGTCTGGCAACTCTCGGCAGAAGTTTCATCATATCCGATGCCCTCATTGTTGATTATAGCCCTTGAGCAAATAACCTAGCCTTAGTCGAGAAACATAAACAATCTCACAGCTAACGTACTTCTAAACACCAACGACAAGTTCCTATAATTTTTCTTAATTTTCCTAGGTTTGAAACAGCTAGCACCTCCCAAATTTGTTCTCAATGATATTGATTAATCTCTTCTTGCCAACTGCACCGAACTTATCACAACTACTTCCTCCGCCTTAGAGCTTCATTCTCATTCTTTGGTTCAAGTGTTGATATAAAACTAAACACAAATTACTTTGTTTTCCGGCCTTGCTGACTCTAGGAGGTTCTTTGGTTACGCTGGCGTTTTCCTATGACTTTGCTAATGCGATGTTTCCTAATTACTCTAATATTGACTATTTTTTTGTCCATCTCTAAAGGTTTCATTCCTTGCGAACACAATAAAGGTTTGGGGATCGACTTTACGAGGTTGTATCTCCTCTCCCGCGCGCCGCGAGCAACGGTAATTGAAGTTCTTCTTCATCTAATCATCATCTACGCAAGGGTGATGACTAAGGTGGAGGAGTTTCATCAAAGTAACGGTAAGTGATTCTTTCTTACTATTCCTAATGTGTTTTGTTTAGGATGATTAGCTTTAACTACTATTACAACATACACCATAATATAGATACCTTCGTATGACTTAGGGTCAAACTTTGTAAGGTAGTCTTTAGTGTTTAGAATGAAGCACTTGCTTCCAAACACTCTAAAGTAATCTAATGTAGGTTTCCTACCTCGTAAAGTTAATAAGTGTTCTATATTATTTCCGAAAGACATACTCCAATCTAGGTATTTGGTTCTGAGATACTTTGTATGGGTAAAGTGTCTACTGCTACACCAAAACTTTCATGTGAGTTAACGATTGCTCAGTATCAACCAAAGTCCTACTCATTTCTTGAAGTCCTAATTTTTCCTTTCCACCACGTGCCATTCTTGATTTATGGAGACCGTAGAGCAGAGACGTTATGTGTAATACCCTTGGAATTCACAAACCCTCCAATTGCTTCTCATCCTACCAGCTCTCCCCATGTTCACTTACTTAAAACACCCCCACGCCACACCCCCATAAAAAACCCCCCACACCTACAAACCTATAAACACTATGCACACCAGCCCCGCGCTAGCACCCATGACACTTATATTCTCACGAATACCTACCCCACCTGCTCTCAACCAAATAAACAGAGTACACAACCAACAAGTCTACGATTATATGTAACTCCATTACCTCTATCATCATGACGTTACAAACAACTAATTACCCTCATTAACTCTGGTCATAAACTTCACCCGCCAATCATCCCACAGCAAAATAGACAATATAATAATATAAAGAAAAAACGCAACTCGGGAACATTTTTGATTTCCTCATTTACTCTCTCAGAACACCAAACCACCGTGACCGTTTACCGAGAAACGACCTCTCCGAGATGATACATACTCTTTCTAATGCTTTATGACACGCCCACAAAAGAAACTTCCACCTACGTATTAAAAGACTTCCCAGTTGGATAGTAGTACGACAATAAACGTGTCACCTACAAACGAGTCACCTTGGAGAAAACCAACCTTTTCGAAATGACTTTTTACCGTTCATTTTGTTGAATGAATAATTCTTTACGTTCATAGGTTTCCGTTGTGAACTGCTTTTTGCGTGTCTGTTCGGAAATTCTTTATAACTTGTTATGAACCTATCCCTTTATAAACCATCCGATGTCCAACCTAAAACCCATTTTGTTGTCACCGCTATGAGCAATACTTCACGTTCACTATATTGACATAAAAAATATTCCAATCAATCATTTCGTCTATAAAACTATTTGATGGCATTTCATACATCACACCTATTTTGACGAATAATGAATTGCATCGTTAGGCACCACTCAAAATACATACCTAATCACCCATAATATTTTTTATATTTTTGGTGCAACATAAGACTGATACCTATGCATTCCAGGAAAGACCATGTCATAGCTGAGAGTAGATCACCTTAAAAACCTACACCTCGATCATCAACACAATTCAGGAGAAAGTATCCTGCATCTTCTCACTAAACCCAGTACCTTCCTTCAGATGTGCAACCTGAGCCTTGAGGACAAGGCTCTTCTAACCGGATGAGACTGTAACATTTCGTATTTTTCACATGTAACATTTTACGACGTCAATTATTTCATTATATTTTTTTTTTTTAGTTTTTATCTCCTACGGCGTTAACTTTTAAAAAATTCTTATCGATTATATTTTAAATCTGCGTAAGACTAAAGATTAATTCATTGTTTAAACCGTAAACAGGGTCTGCGACACAAACAATACTAAAAGTTTTACGTTCTCAAGGTAAAGCAAGAGCAATAAATTATTTTTAACTATTACGAGAAAGTAATAAAAACAGAACCACATAAAACACATATAACATCGAAAACAATTTAAACATCTACCACTCGGATCAAACGTAAATGTCTCCACCCCCTACCTAAAACCTCCAGCTGCATGCCTCCCCCTTACTTCCCCACCCCCCCCTCCAAACACCTCAACCCCCCCAGCCCCCCCTCAACTACCCCCCATCCCCCCCCGACAACAACCCAACCACCGCACACGCCCCCCCCCCACAACACAAACCCCAATACACCCCTCCCCCCCACCCCCCCATTGCACAAAAACTATGCAGTATTCAACTATCAAATAAAATCACCCACACGAACCAAAACAACTCAAAACACGGCAGAACTTTAATCTCCCCTAAAAAGGCTTTATGGCAGACCTACATCTCACCCCCTAGCTCGGCAAAACAACACCATATACACGAATAAAATGAGTCATATTTCCTATAGTCAAATGGTCAATGCACCACACTTGACTCATTAAAACCTAACCTTACTTTGTTTCTTATGACCTATAGAAACATGTAAAGCCAAGAACCCTTGAAGGGACACCCTCCAAATGTATCTTAGAATGTTACTTGACTATTGACCAAGGAATACATAATAAGTGCAAAGTGACTAGCTTAAGTATTCACATCCTAATCTAAACACATTAATCCAAAATTGAAAAAATCTCTATCCGTAGCTCACTCTAAAGACTCACACGGATCAAATAACGCATCCAACCAAATCCATACTAATTTTTCTACAACCTATACACTTCTATACACATCCATCCTAAATAGTTCTACTAAGGTGTTATCCAACCATTGAAATCACCATATTACAAGAAAATCAAGAAAAAGAATCTAGGCATTTTATTGAAGAAGAACAAGGGTTTCTTGTGGCAAGCTTTGGATTTCCTACTAAAAACAAGGTTTAGATACTTTGGTTCATCACACTAAAACACATCCATTAAGTTATCTATAAACCTTTATGTCCCTTACTTGATCAATATTATGTGTTTATTATTGTGTTTCTATTTACAATATCACCATTAGGATACTTTTAAACATGTAAAACATATTTCTACTTGTATTATGATTTAAAACACTTTTTTCATATGAACTTGTGATATTGGAATATATTAAAAAGTATGAGACATAAGTATATTAAGAGTTATAAGGAATTGTGGTAATAAATTTAGTTGAAAAAGTAAGTTATAAAAAAAAATAAAAGTTATAAACATTGTACCATATTTATTGGGACAAGTTTTGGGACGACTTTTGAAATAAACCAGATAATGTATTAGAAAGATAGTACACCTCATGACGTTTCCAAATATGTAGAGAACTTGAAAAACCGCCTTATAATGAAAAAGATACGATAAAAATACGATTTACGTTAATACCGGGTGTTATAAAACTATTTTTATAAAAAATTACTATTCATGACAGAAACTTTTATATTTTTAAACTTCATAAATCAATAAAACTTTCAATTACGAGAACATGCTCGAAAGAATCGCTAAAAACGGAACTATAACGAATAAAATACGACGTTTACACGGGTTTTACGATAACGAGAACGAAAAAAAATAAATTAGGGTCTGGTGTGAACAGTAAAATACTGTTCATCCAGAGAGGACAAAAGCGTTAAAAATGGTAAATTTATGATAACTCGTCTTAATACGAAAGCGTGGGCATAAGAAACGTTAAAATCGGGCTTAAAACGCGAAAGTTATGCTAGTTTTACTAAAACAGTAATTATAAACGTTTTAACTTATTAAACACAATTTTACCAAAACAATTAGATGGTGATTGAGCTATATAGACCTATATATGGTATATATGTTAATCAAAGTTACTATATTACAAGGGAGAATTCATAATGAGCCCTCTTCGGGGTGGCGATCGACGAGTTGCTGGATTTACGATTTAAAGTGTCCTAGCTCCTCATTACTCACTACACGACCGTCGTTAATTATGATAGCCCGAACGATAGTATAATGAGCTATACGACCTATAAATAATCAAAGTGGATTACTACACTACAAGAAAAAAGTCTTTTAATGACACACAAAAAGTGTCAGAAAATGTCAAAAAAAGTGTCACTAAAAGACATTTTTTTTCACCTTCACTTATAAAAAGTGTCATTAAAAGTCCAGGTGGTAAAAGTATATAGTGACACAGTTTACTGACACTTAATAGTGTCAGGATAGGTTGAGACCTTTTCTGACACATTCATGTGTCACTATAGGCTACATGTAGCAACTCTTCATAAGTCCATCTTTATACATACATCATAATCTAGCTGGCTATATTTATATGAAATTAACTAGTAAATAACAACAAAAAACTGAGAGTTTAAAATTCTGAAATTATGTCACAACGCATATAATGATAGAGACCAAGTAATTTTTTTGGGCCCCCCCCCCCCCCCCTAACCCACAAACAAGAAACGGACATCTTTCTCGAGTATAAAATGCAAGTACAATGATTATCGCAATTCAACTAAATATAACTCAGCTAAAAAAAGAAGAAAAAAGTCATGCTTGGTCTTCGCAATCCTCATGTCGCTTAATTCCTCATGTCGCTTAATTGTTTCGTGTAAATATTGCACGTACAAAAACTGCTCAAAGGCTTGCACGTATAGAAACTACATAACTGTGTATAACATAAACCTAGAAAACCTCATGTGGGTAAGATTTCATCATCATGGGTTGAACCATGTAAGATAAAAAAACAATAACAGGTCATTTGGGTCAAAAACAATAACACGTCAGTGGGTCAAATGGGTCATGAAAAGGGTTAGAATGGGTGTCCGAATATCAATACTTTCCGGCGACCACTGTGGCACCAATCAAAGACTACCATCGCAAAACATACCAGAAACTCGATTAAACTAAATAATAATGTGTATTCACTTCAACTTATTTATAGGTTTTGGTACTGAGATCAATTCGCAAAGCACAAGACCAACTGAATGTACTTACTTTGGGGAAGAAGAAATAGAATAGTATCTCGGCTGCAAGCGTGGGGCGACAGATGCAAAGAAAACACCAAGTGGAGGCTTAGCTGATTCCATGACCTCAAGGAGACTTCTCAGGCTTGCAACTATCAAGAAATGGACAATATCAGTCTACTTATCAATAAAATTAACACTGATTGAAAGTATAAGGCTATGAAAAAATTCCCAACCACGAAGTAATTGATCCTCATGTCGCTGATTGAAAGTATTCTGCAACATCATCTGTGTATGGAGTGGCAACAGATGTATCATCCTCATCATGAAGTAATTGATCCAACTCAGGCCACACCAACTCTTTCCTAAAGAAGCAAAGTTCAAGAAAATATTTTAAACTCATTCGCACAACCACTTATTGAAAACTAGTTGATTTTCAACATTCAAAAGAAAAAGTGTATTTCTCTAATACCATGCAGTGACAATTCATTCTATCGATACACTGGATCATCGCCCTAAGCCAACAGGAACAAGGTGCTTTGCACCTGTAGATAGTGAAAAGTCTAACGTTAGATAAAGGGAAAAGCATTCATAAAGCAACATGATAGAAAAACTGCCAATTTCTATATGCATTGCACTGATTAAGCTAGGAACCAGATAATCAATCATCCATCAATAACACATGATGCCATCCTTAATGTAGTAAACAATATATCTTTTTGAATATAGATGACATAAACTTGCTAGATTCTATTCAGTAGTAACATTCATAAATAACCACCCTCTGCTAAATGAAGTGTTATGATCAATTTCTAATACAATGCAATGTACTAACTTCAAAACATTGATCGTCACACTTCGAACTTAAACATGATAGCAATGGACCAGCTGCCTATTTATGAGATGGGAGTTGGCCTGAGGTAAGTGAGTACAAGAACCAAGTAAACAAGCTAACGAAGCACATATTTTATGGTGTTTCACTGAATTGAAGTCCCCGGTGTCTCCTTATGGAATATAAAGTGCTTAAGTTACTAACATAAGCTGGCAAATGCAAATGACCACCCACTCAACGAAGCAATACTCTTATTTAAATGAAACCGGATATGTAAGGAAATTAACCTACCCTGCTCCACAAGTTTATCATCGACCACCTTTGCAATCTACATACGCAAAACAAGGCAAAAAAAGTGATATCAGCATCAATTAGCATTCAACAGAACATTCATAATGCTACAATTACTTAATTCATCAGAGAACACAACATAATGTTATGCATCACCTTGTTGAAATGCTCGTACTGTCTGTTACCAAGTCCAAACACTCCGTATTGAAGATTTTCAAGCCATTCACCTCTCTCTTCTCCCTCGGTAAACCATTTATAAAATCTAGCAGCATTATCTGTCGGCTCACCACTCCATACCTACAAAACCAATCATCATAAACAATTCAATTAGCAGGTATTCATTAACCACCTACCACATTTTTACATTAACTTGATCAGATCCCAACATATGACTCAAAAAAGTGTATCAAATAAGCAACTTTAAATATACCAGATTCCAAAAACGATAAAACTTACGTAGCTAAAAAGAAAAAAGCAATAGATTCTTTCTTTAACTTCTCCTCATACTCATCATCCTCAACAGCATAATCATCCTACATAAAGTAAAGAAAATCAATTACGCTTTAAGAATCAATACCACTTCCAGATAAAATATCAACGAATCTAGTCAATCCATTTGCATCTAAATTTAATGGTTTTTATAAACCCAAATTTATATTTTGTTTTTTCTTGTATCACCCTCCCATCATTTATAACTGTTTTTCATAATTATTATCATGTTCTTTACTTAAGCCTGTATATATGGGATTTCCTTATTTTCTTAAATTCATTTATAATGGGTTATATGTAAATACGTTATCTTAGTTTCATTTCATATAAGCATGCCCCAACCTATATATCTAAGCAATACCAAACACCCTCTAAGTCATTTATACCATGAACCGTCTAATGTCCTGGACATTAATAGTTTCTCAACCAATCAGATTTCAGTCTCTCCAAGTGAAATAAATAAATAGATCAGTAGTGTAGCTAAGCTGGGTTGAATTAGTTACTTAAGAGAAGAAATAAACTTACTGTTCAATAGTGAAAGCAAGAGTTATCAACAACATGCAATCCAACCCAATCTTGATGATTAACTAACTCATCAATTACCTGATACAACAAAAAAAATTCAGATTTAAACTTAAGAAATCCAGTACTATATGAAAAAATGAGCAACAAAAACTTGGAACTAATAGAGCACAAAGTCATAAGTTTGCACCTGAGTTCTAGGCACGTAAGAAACTAGCCAACAACGATGATTCCAAGCACGAGAGTTCATCAAGATATGGCGTCATGCTATGCGTCTTTACAACAGCTTCCTTCCTGCAGAGTCTCAGAACATAAATGAAAGTTATCTATCAGGGATGATTTCACTAAACAGAACACATTTAAATATAACAAAAAGATGAACGAATGAATAATGGACACCTGGAATTTCCATGCAGTTCCAAGAATCCGCCGTCAGCAAAAAAAAACAGATCACTGGAACACTAACCATAAAACAAGTCCATAATTCCCTATCTTTACGCAACGCAATATATATGACCAACCAATATCTACCTCAACATAAGGCTTTCACCTACATTAGTTATATACATCTCTAGCGCTTCAGGTTTTGATTACATGAATCATGTAAATGTGATTATCATGTAGTAAACGGGATCATGTAAATAATACAAGATGTGAACATACAACTTCTTTATAAATCAGCTGATGATGTGGAAAATCCCGGCTGCTAAGAACCGTTAGCGAGCAGGAGTCACTTAACCGCAACTTCAAATCCGAACAAATTACGACCTAATTCCACCTGAAACCACATCGATCCAGTCAACACCTAATGTTTTCATTGAAGCATTTTATCAAACACTAGGGACACAACTACTAATGCTAACATTGAAGCATTTTATCAAACACTTGCACACGCGCTAAAAAATGCACAATATCAAAATACATTTTCGATTAAAATGACCATAATGAAAATCACCATAAAACATAAATAATATAACCACTAAACAAACATAGCTTAAATCATTTTATCATAACAATATCAAATCACAACAATAAAATGGAAGATAATCAAGCATATTATCATTATGAAAAAAAACCCCTAATTAAAATAAAAACAATATTTACAATTAAAATCAAATCCATGACGAG
Organism: Tanacetum coccineum; assembly: GCA_026074375.1. Classification (NCBI taxonomy): domain Eukaryota; kingdom Viridiplantae; phylum Streptophyta; class Magnoliopsida; order Asterales; family Asteraceae; genus Tanacetum; species Tanacetum coccineum. The sequence continues at coordinate 43,023 of BQNB010033986.1, forward strand.
TTAAAGCCTAAATTCCATCATAATTATAACGATCATGTAACACTCAACATTCACAATATCTCAAAATAAACAAAATTTAAAAAAAAATAAAAAAAAAAAAAAAAAAAAAATAAAAAAAAAAAAAACAAAAAAAAAAAAACAAAAAAAATAAAAATTAAAAAAGAAATAAAAAAAAAAAAAAAAAAAAAAAAAAAAAATAAAAAAACGAATAAAACCGAATGAGTGATGATCTACGGTGAGCTTCGATTAAACCCTAACGAATTGAGTGATGATCTCGTGAACTATATGATTGAGTGAGTGTGAGAGTGATGATTAAAGCCATAACGAATTGAGAAAATGGGGAAAGTGTTTTTTGTTTTTTTTTTTTTATTAAATTAAAAAAGAAAAAAAAAAGGGGTTACGTGAGTCAAAAGGAGTCAAAATATTGTATGGTTATTTAGTCAAATCATTATTTAGTCAAAGTATAAATTAAAACTGTGCCACAAGTTAAAGTATACGCAATGTTTTGAAAACGGGGTTTCTAATCGACCCGGTTTAGTTATCGGGTCACCGGTTTAACCGGTTTGACCACCGGGTCAACTCGGTTTTGAAAAATAATAATATATGCAATGATACAAAAAATGTATATATATAAATCTTGAATATAACTTATATTGAGCATAAAAACCATATACTAACAAGTATAACATGTAAGAAATAAAATTATGTGTAAAAAATAAAGGGGGGGGGGGAAAAAAAAAAAAAAAAACCAAAACCCGTCGGGTCTCGAGAATCGGGTTACCCGTTCCCTTCAAAAAACCCGGCGGGTCTAACCGGCGTTTACAAAAAATATAAAACTGATTTAAAATTTGACTCCCTTTTTGTTGAACCGGAACCGGTTCAAAATCGGTTGACCCCTGCCGGTCGAACCGGGTTTTCAAAACATTAGTATAAAGTAGTTTTAAAAATCAGAAATTGAGAGTATAAAGTTTTTACAAATATATGTTAAAAAGTTTGAAGAGTAGAAAATAAACTTCACTTTAATACACTTAAATTTAACGATCCTTGTAAAAAAAAAAAACAAGCCCTTTATTTTTACATTTTTCAACAAGCTCAGGTACAAAACACGGGAGCAAACACAAATGTTCGGTTCATGTCTGGGTCGGTCCACGTCAGTTCCGATCTAACAAAGCATAATGGCTAGTTTTACTCAAGACTGAATTGGACCGGACAAAAAAACTAAATATGAGAGAAAGGACGGACCGAGGGCCGAAACGTCAATATGTTCGTATGCCGGTCCGTATGGTCCGGTTTCTTGATCTGGTCCAATCCGCGGTCTACTATGCTCATCTCTAGGTACAAGATAAACCTTTCCTAACACTTTTTTTTCGAGAAAAAAACTACATTTTTTCTCACTTTTTAAAAGTGTGAGTAAAAGTAAGACTATTACTCATATTTTTTAAAAAGTGTGGGTAAAACTAAAACTATTACTTACATTTTTTAAAAAGTGTGAGTAAAACTATACTTTTTGTCACACTCTATATAAAATGTGTGTACAAATTAGACTTTTGCTCACATTTTTTTTAAAAGTGTAGGTAAAACTAGACTTTTACTTACATTTTATGTAAAGCGTGAGTAAAAATTTGACTTTTGCTCACACTTTTTAAAAGCTGTAGGCAAAACTAAACTATTACTTACATTTTTTGAAAAAGTGTAAGTATACATGTACTTTCACTTACATTTTTTTTAGTGTCATTAAAAATTGCGTCACTAAATGCCTCTTTTTTTTTAGTGGTACTTATACGACCTATATTGGATTAGGTTGCCTTCGGATTCCTTCGTGACGCATTTTTTATTTTGAATACTTGTTGATTACCATTCACTCGAGGTGAGTTCATAGTCTCGCATTTCAATCTTTTCAATGTTTTATAAACCCGCGAGGGGAATACATGCTCGTTTACAAACTTGTATATTTTACTACAGTACAATTATCCTTTCAATGACGTTGTGAGTTTCATAAATTTTATACCCCCATTTTCCTACAATTGTTTTACAAAATCTACGGGGTGAATTACATTGCTTGTTTTACTATTGGACACAAGTGTTTTTTAAAGTGTATGCTATCCAGATTACTGCCTGATTATTAATGCCTAAATACCTTATTTCCGTGAAGTCCCTAATTTATCATGAACCGTTAATTGGCTATTAATAGTGAGGCTGGAGTTATGGATAGATCTATTGGGACTGACAATCCCCACCCTTACTTGGGTCACTAGTTTGATCGGGTGCATTTAACATTAAGAGGTGTCCGGGTGTTGGCAAGCATCCTATATTCTGATTGGGGCAAAAATCTAGTTAACTTCGTTTACATGAGCTTAGTGCAATAATATATATTTTAGACTTTGTGAAATGTGTTTCCCTTGCTACATAACTTTTTTTTGAGTTCGGAATATGTACTTAGTCCAACCATTACGTTCGATCTTGTGGTCCACACTTTTAACATACTTCTTGATTTTAACTGAATCACTACTTGGGATTTCAGATGGATTTTCAGAAATAACACTTTTAAAAATGTTGTAGAATGGCTGACTATCATCTGAAATAATTCATTAATTATTTCAATATGGTTTTTACATAAGACCTATGAATTCACCAACATTAATGTTGACGTTTTAGCATTTTTTTTTCAGTAACTACTTTTTGCTAGTGGAGCATTGGGAGCAATTCGTGTCGCGCGGGGATATATATATTTTTGAAGGCTTAATAACATTTGAGTACTATTGACAAAACGTTTTGACAAATTGTTTTCTAATACATTATAAATGAACCAATTTAAAACTCTGATAAATTTTTTAAATTAAAATTAATGTTACATTTTATTAAACTCTCTTTATGAGGTCGGTTCTGTGACTTGTCCCTTGTGCTTGGAAGTCGCACCCCCGATGTTACCATTCCGCATTGCGTTGTCCTTTTGGGGTGTGACATTTTGGATGAACTTTATCCTTTTTTATTTCCCTTCAGGCGTTTTTTCTTGTTTCGCTGTTTCTTGTAACGGTGGTCACAATAGGGGTTGTTATGGTTCTACATTCCTCTTTTGACCCATTTGCATCCATTTATATACAAGACCATACAAAAGACCTTGACACTTTACAAGAACATTTACAAACCATTTTACTTTACTTGGGGGTTCAACATCGCTTCGAGCTCGACATCTACCTTAACTACTTGTCTATCATCGACAAGTACTTATTCACTTATACCTTTATCCACGCATTACTCTCTTCGCATTGAACCTACAAAACATTAAACATCTAAACCGTAAGCACGAAGCTTAGAAAGTAAACGGCAATATCATGACATTCTACTTCATTCATCAGATAAGCATCATTCTCATTCATCATTAGTCCATAAGACTACATTCATCATAATTATCACATTACACATTAAACACATTATAACATATCATACAAATCATTACATACCTTAAATGGGTCAATTAGGCTTAACCACATCTTTTGCTAGTTTTGCCAAACTAGCCTCACATCTACTATTTAGTCCAAGCATTCTAACCAAGGCATCCTAACTTTTCTTACATTAATCACATACACATATATTTGGAAAAAATCAAATATAATTTTCATACATTATAACCGGTTTACTTACTTTGAATCCAAGCTAAGTTTATCAAGAACACCATCATCATCCTCACTTGCTTCTGTTAATACAAATAAACCGGCAAAAACATTTATTTCTATTTCACGATCTTCGTTTTATTGATGACAAAACTTGAAGTAACATTATGTTAAAACCTTCTCTAAAAACACAAGTTTTCACAAAATCACAAAGTGACATAAAAATGTGTATACATTATTTTATGTAAACCAAAACTTCACACAAAAATGTTTTCTAATTTCCTTCTAATTACATCATTCATGACCTAATCAAATGCAGCAAATCCAAGGGCAATCTCACAAGATTACATAAGATTTCCCAAGATCTTGAGAATCAAAATTCGGATTTGGTTACTGTAGGCCGGTTCCATTGGTTTTGGCTGCCGGTTCCATTCTCCAATGGCACCGGCGGACCCGGGCTACAGTACCTTTTTGGCTATAAATACCAAGCCCCCCCAAAATAAAAATTTTTCCCCCCTTTCCCAAAAAAAAATTGTTTTTCACACACCTTCTCACTAAGAAATACTCTCTTATCTACTGATCTTTCTCTCTATTTCTTGCATACTCTTTCTTAGCTTCTTGTAGGTAATTTACTTCAAAGAAGAAATTACCAAGCTTTCATCCGAGACGATCAAGTACCAAGTACCTTGCATACGTTCTCCATAACTCCATCAAGATCACATTGTTAAGTCTTGACCATTACTTTGTAGTTGTTAGTCCATTCATAATTTGTATATCAAGTGTAGTTGTGATTGAATCGATTCTACCGTGTGAAGAATCCATCATTTAGCTTTGTATTATTAAAGAGGTGTAACCATCGTTGTGAGGCTTCTCTGCCGGTCAAAAAGGAGATTGGTGACTAGTGTTTAACAAACTCTCGAGTAGGTGACTCGGGGAGTGGAGTAGGGCAAGGAAGGTGTCCTTGTAGCCGAACCACTATAAATACTTGTGTCCTGGTTATATCTCTCTAACTCTTTCCTTTACTTACTTTTACATTTCACGAACCAAAGATCAACATCAACTCATTTCACACAAAGTTTCAAGCAAAATTTTAAAAAGATAACAAATCAATCAAGAAAACTATTCAACCCCCCTTCTAGTTTTCCATAATTGGCATCAAGAGCTAGGTTACCAAAGTTTTTAAAATAAATTGTATTTTAAATCTTTAAAACGATTATGGATTCGGAAAACTACAAAGAAGGTCAATCTATGCAACGACCACCTCTATTCGAGGCAAACTATTTTATATATTGGAAAAACCGTTTTGAAACTTATGTGAAATCTAAAGATATTGATCTTGGTAATTAGTAGCTCCATGAACTATAAACCACCAACAAAGACAAAGATGGTAAAGATATAGCTATTCCATATGAAAAATTTGATGAGAACCACAAGAAAATGATTTCCAAAAATGATGAAGCAAAAATGGTTTTATACAATGCTTTACCTAAAAAGGAATACGAAAGAATTTTCATGTGCGATACAGCTCAAAATATTTAGGATCATTAATATAAAACTCCATCAGGCAACAAACAAGTTAAAGAAATAAAAAAGATATCTTTTTGTACAAAAAAATAAGATATCTCTATAACCGATGATGAAACTATTGATTGTGCCTTTTCTAGATTTAATACAATCATTACATCACTCAAAGCACTTGATGAATCTTTTTCAAGTCGTAATCATGTTAGGAAATTCCTAAGGGCTCTCCCCTCCAAATGGCGTCCAAAGGTGACGGCGATTGAAGAATCCAAGGACCTATCAAAACTATCTCTAGACGAACTAGTCGGCAATCTTAAAGTCTATGAGGTAGTACATAGAGAGACTTGGAAAGTGCAAAGAACAAGAAAGAAAAGTACAAATCTCTTGCCCTAAAAGCAAGACAAGTCTTAAGTGATGAGGGATGGATCTTCCTCGGATAGCAACGACGAAGAATATGCAATGGCCGTTAGGGATTTCAAAATTTTCTTTAGAAGAAAAGGAAAGTTTGTCCGACAACCATACGTAGACAATAGAACTTCGAAAGCCAATGAAGACAAGCAAGAATACGAAGGTGCATCAAGTGTGGTGATCCAAACCACTTCATTAGTGATTGTCCAAAGAATTCTTTCAACGATCCAAAAGGCATTCTGTGGGGTTTGTTGGATTTTGTGATAGCGAAGAAGATAAAGAAAATTTGTCTCATGGCACATGAAAACGAGGTATTATCTGATACTCCCTACTATAGTAGCTCATCATTAGATAATGAATCAAGACAAAATGAGTATCAAGGCATTATCCAACATTTGATTCCAAAATCTCTTCTAGAATCCTCTAAAAATTCTGCCACTTTTGGGAGGTCTTAGAGGTTTCGATTTTGTCCCTTTTAGTCCTTTCGGATCATATTTAAATACTCGCTAAGTTAGTTATAAAATCATAACGGTAACTAACGGTTATTTAAATTATCAACGTGAAGCATATTAAACCCTTAATAATAAATAAATATATATTAAGTATTTAATAAACGTACTCTTCGTGTCTCAACGTGTGTGCCCCCAATAGGCTCACACATTTCTAGTTGCGTATTGCTAATCCAACTACCATATAATCCAACAATATCATTTTATATAACATACCTATGACTCTAAAATGAAGAAAACTAATGAAATAATCTTATATTTATGATTAGATCATGAATACATGAACACTGCCCGGTGCCCGCAAAACAATCAACTCCTACCAAGTAAACTTCTGGCAAACAAAGAATAGCTCCGACAAACAGATATTGAATAATCGAGTGTGGAGATAAGTCAATCAGCATTATGAGGGTAGATTTTGAAGAGGCTGAGTGGTGTAAAGTGTAAACATTTTGAAGAGAAAGCAGAAGTTTGAGCTATGACCAAGCAGAGGCAAATACTGTTTGTTTCAGCTTATACTTATGCCTTATTTGGATTTGGGCTTATGTTTCATAAGCTCACTTTTTGTGGCTTATTTTGAAACTCTTCAGCTTATATAAGTTCATTATTACATGATAAACTTATATAAGTCGAAAAGTTTTTAAAAAAGCCACAAAAAGTGAGCTTATGAAACATAAGCCCAAATCCAAATAAGCCATAGCCGTAACAATGTGTTTTCGGCTTATGTTTATAAGCCATATTTTCTGTCTTATTTGAAACTTATGGGATTATATAAGCTTATTATGACATAATAAACCTACATACTCATAGGTTCTACAATAAGCCGAAATATGGGCTTACAAACATAAGCCGAAACGTTATAAGCTCATAAGCCCAAACATAAGCTTAAACAAACACCCCAGTTGATGGGTTTTAATATTTACTACGTGGATATTCATAGTTCCAATTTTAGGTTATCTTTAGCGGTCCAATTTGGTCCTCTCACAAGGAAACATGCAAAAAATTGCCATGCCTAGCTAGTTGTTAACTCGCGACTCGACTGGTAAGAGTCATAGTAATATAAAGAAGCTTATAAATACCCTGTTCATCATTTTCTACAAATATCACCATACCGTAAATCAAGCTTCAACTATGACTATATCTATCATCCATGGTACCTTAACTTATGTAATGTAAACTGAATGAGTCGTGACTAGTTCAAATATCGATCACCATACCTGAGTAACAGACGAGAAAACAGCTGCACTGGGCGACGAAAACACACTCTCCTCCATGAGATTAAATGATCTGAGAAAACATGCATATATGAGAAAAAACAATCAAACAAACATGCATGATAAAATCTACATTATATTGTGCATGGAACTGAGAAACTTACACTGGGTAGTAGAAGAATCAAGGATTAACAGCAACCACACAAGAAAAATAAATCTAGAGATTTATAAGTGGGAAAGTTGTGAGTATAATCTTCCTGTGGAAGAGTCATACAAATAATAAGAAAATTTAATCAAGCCTCCTTTGTACTACAGTAGTATCTTCCCGTGGAAGACTCGTACAAGTCATTTAACACTAGACTAGACTATCTATTAAAGTGATTGTAATATTTTTTTATTTTTTTATATAATTTTGTTTTTATTATAAAATTATAAAATGAAAAGTGCAGACAATAAAATATAAAATTTGATAATTAAAAAAATTAAACAGACAAAAATACATAACACATGTGGAAACGTAGAGGGGGTGAATACGTTTCCATTATAAAACTTTAAATCTTTAGATTAGTCACTACAAAAATTACATCACTCTCTACCGGCAGTCCCATAAATATATGGGGTCCGATTTATAGGACCGCCTCCAGAAGAGGTTTTTCGGACTAGATCTTTTGTATCAAATCACCAATTAAGTTTGACGCAATATGAGAAGTGTCGATAATAGATTTACAATAACTAGTGCATATTCTATCAATATTTCCACACTCACAATGTTTACTACAAAGAGCTACACAACCATGGCTAACACAACATACACAACAATTCACACAATCATAATCACAATGCAAGTGTAAAAGTAAAGCGATAAATGTAAAGACATAAGTAAAGAGAAAGGTAAAAGAAAATGCAAACCGGACACGGTGATTTATAGTGGTTCGGTCACGAAGCTCCTCTTCGCCCTACTCCACTCCTCGAGTATCCAACTCGAGAGTTACTTCACTAATCAACAAGCTCCCTTTCGGCGGAGAAAACCTTATACCAATGCTTACATTATTTTCTGACACTAAGCTAGATGTCGAGTTCTTCTTCGGGTACAACCAAACCCGTTATGTTTTATGGCCCAACATAACAAACCTTGTGTTTTATGGCCTAAACACATAAACCACGTCGCTTACATTATTTTCTGACACTAAGCTAGATGTCGAGTCCTAATCTTAGCTAGAACCAATCTACCACTTCACCAATGTATTTTAAGGCCTAAAATACTAACCAACCCACAATCAACCCATCCAAATATATACATCATTTGGATCTACACACTACTAAAGATTGGAATACATAGACTCGATCTATATGTAACAAATATTACAAATTGACTAATTAGACTACATAACTTCGGATCTTGAAGATAACTGAAGTTCTTCTCTTGCACTTGAGGAAATGAGGAAAGGATAGAAGATTTAATCACATTTAAACAAGATTAACCAAGTTGAATGATCGAAGATTTAGGAAGATTTAGTAAGATCTACAAAGAGAAATAACTGAAAGAAAATCGTGCAAAAAGGTTGTTGAAAATAGTTGAAGGTGACCCACTATTTATAGGAGTTGAAAAACAGCCTGTCAGGAAACGGTGGTCCCAGATATAT
>BQNB010033987.1:3442-51925 GCA_026074375.1 Tanacetum coccineum
AAAGGACCAATTTACCCCTCGTCCGTTAACACTTAACTAGCAAAACTAACGATAGGGATGGTGTGTGTTACTAGTTTCAAAATTAGGGATGCTTGGTGTATTTAATTTGAGTTAGGGACGATCTGTGATTTTGGGTCAAACCATAGGGACGATTTGTGAAATTTTTTCTTTTTTTAAATATCTAATTAACCATTTAATTGACTAAATGAGTAAATATATCTGTCTCTTTGTCTAGCTCGTATAGCTGGCCATTAATTGACAATTCAAAGCGAGCAAAAACAATTGGGCGAGCAAAGTGGATTGCTCGTATAGTAATTTTTTTTTTTTAACTACTTAACCATTTAACATTTTGTGGCTATTAAATGGCGAGCATTTAGGTAAGCGAGCAAAGCATTTGCTCGTACACTTTTGTTTACTGGGTTTGGTTTGTGAGCACGTGGCTAGTACATGGCGAGCATTTGGGTAGGCGAGTAAATTAATTTGCTCGATGAGTAGATTTTAGTATTAAGAGAAAATAGTGTCGATTTTGATTATTGAGTTTGATATGTGTAGCTTTTATTTCATGAGGCCCAATCACTGTACTACCTTTTAGGTATAGGCGTCACAAGTCGTTCTGGCCACACATATATAGATTAGTACGTAGTTTGATATTATCATCAACATTTCTTATTCTTATTCATATTTTTTTCATCAGGGGCATCTTAAGAGTAAAAATTCGGTTCTCAAGTAATGGCTGAGGTGTTAGGTTGTGTCACTAATCTTGTAGCTAAGATTCGGGAAAAGCTTATTGCGGAGCCTGGGCATCATCTGGGAGACATATCATATGGAATGGTTGGTTTCCAAACATTAAAAAACGTTATATGTTATGCAAGAAGGCAAAGAAGAAGACAAAACAGATTGCCGCGTTAAAAACAGAAGTTCCCGACAAGATATCCTATCAAGCACATCCACCAGCAGTGGGAGACATATCATCTGGAAATTTTATAAACTTCGAATCTAGAATACCTACCATCAATCATTTGATGAACTTTTTAAAGGACGATACGAAACAAATTTTAACATATGTGGTATGGGAGGATCAAGAAAGACAGTAATGGTGAAGGAAGTTGCCAGGCGCGTAGAAGCGGAAAAAATGTTTGATGAGATCATAATGGCAGTGGTGTCAAAAGAACATGATCCGATGACGGTTCAAGAAGATCTTGCAAAATAGTTGGGCCTAAGATTTAAAACAGCGACTCAAGTAATAGCCATGTATATGAGTTGTCATTGTTATTTGAGGCATTTATATATATCCCCAAAGAAACTTCAATAATTACATATATCCTCAAAGCATGCTTTAAGAGCATTGTACATCATGCATTGATAACTTGTGTTTTGGGAAAATATGTAATTTTTAAACTTTTATTGGGTATATATGAAATTCCCTCTTGTTATTTTGTTTGTCAATCATGAGTTGTCATAGTTATCTTGATGTGTCAATCATGAGTTGTCATAGTTATCTTGGGCTCAAGTCCATCCTTTTTGTATCTATAAATACTCTGTACATTACAGAGAATGAATCAAGCAAATCAATTAGCCTTACAAGGATTTTACCAATTCTATCATGATAATCAGAGCTCTAAAACACCCACCACCAAAAATTATTAACCACGCATAATTCTTGATCACTTTCGAAACAAACAAAAAAAATTGAGTTTCGCTTGCTGCCTGCCGCTGTGCTATGCAATTTTTTTCTTTTTCTTTAGTACTCTACCAGTCAAGCCACAGTTGTTGACCAACAATTGTTCTTTATTGTTTGATATTAGCCGGTTATTATTGCTGCGTTCCCAGTGAACAAATTGTTTTGCAACTTATTTAATATTCTTCGATTGGTAGCCGCTTATTTAATATTGCTTAGTCAGTTCCTTTTAATATTTGTACACGATCACTCTCTTAAATTTGATGGAACAGAAAAAGATAAACGTTTGTTTTATTCATTCAGAAAATACAATGGATTAAATAATAATGTCATGACCTTTAAATATAAAAAGTATTAATCATTCATATATGAAGAACAATCACCCATAAACAGGGTTCTAAATAGCGCCGTTGTAGCGCGTTATAGCGGCGTCATAGCGCGAGGCGTAGCCTCCACGTTACGAAACAGGCCAAGGTGTCGCCTTTAGGCGTGGCGTGCAATAAAGCGTGATAAGGCGTGATATAGCGCGCTATAGCGCAAGACGTGACGCGTTTTTTTGAAGCTTTTAAGAGATTTTTTTTTTGAATTTTTTTAAAGATATTTATTGGACTTGAGCTTATTTACAAGTATTTATGATTTGGGTTGCATGAGATTCGTGCTTAGTAACTCTATAACTCAATTTTAAGCCTATTAGCTAATTACTATTAACCACTCAATAAATATTTTTTGCCGTTTTGAGTCACGCCTTAAAAACGCTATGACGCAACGTCTCACGCTAAAGCTTGAGGCTTGGCTATGCCGCTAAGTCATGCTTCACGCTATTTATAACCTTGCCCATAAATGACTTCTCAAAAAATAAAGATGATTGATACAATTGATTGATACTATTAAAAGTAGGAAATCAAATATAAAGAAAGAATATATATGAAATCTTTTATTCTCTCTTAAGATGGAGCATGCAAATCTGTAATGCCAATCTTGCCAAGAAGAAATTGATGCTGATGTGCTGGAAGTCCTTTTGTTAGCAAGTCTGCTATTTGCATTTTAGTGCTAATTTTCATCGGTATGATTTCCTTTGATTCAACTCTTTCACGTACAAAGTAACAGTTCATCTCGACGTGTTTTGTTCTCTCGTGGAAGACAGGATTGTTAGCTATGTGCCGAGTTGCTTGGTTATCACAAAATATGGGAATGGCCAAAGGATTGTGAACATGTAACTCACTGAGCAACCATCGAACCCAAATAATTTCACCAACGGTGGAGGCCATTGCCCTGTACTCGGCTTCAGCTGAAGAACGTGAGACCACGGATTGTTTCTTGGTTCTTCAAGAAATGGGAGTCCCACCTAGCAAGAGAAGATAACTGGTACGTGACCGCCTCGTGTAGGGACATCCTAACCAGTCAGAGTCGCAATAAGCGGTTAAGACGGGATCTCCTGCTCGAGAAAGGAGGATACCTTGGCCTGGAGTGGCCTTCAAGTACCCAAGAACACGATTCGCTGCCTCCAAATGATTGTTTCGTGGGTCGGCTACAAACTGGCTTAAAATATTGACAGTATATGTAATATCTAGCCGAGTGGCTTGAAGGTAAAGAAGTCGACCGATGAGTCGGCGATACTGACTTGCATCCATTCGTGATTCACTTTCTCCTTTGTCTAATTTCAAGCCTTCTTCAATGGGAAAAGCACTCGGTTTACACCCCAACTTCCCACTATCTTCCAGAATGTCCAACGTATATTTTCGTTGGCTTAAAACTAGACCATCTCTTGTTTTTGCTACCTCTATTCCAAGGAAATACTTCAATGGACCGAGATCTTTAATGTTGAATTCATCGTCAAGCTGTTTCTTGGTTTCTTGAATTTTGATGAGATTGTTTCCGGTAATGATGACGTCATCCACGTAAATTAGAACGACCACCATTGTGCTACCTGCCTCATAAATGAATAGTGAGTGGTCCGCCTTAGATTGTCTAAAATTTAGACTTCGGAGAAAAGTAGTGAATTTGTGATACCAATTGCGTGAAGCTTGCTTCAACCCGTACAAAGACTTTCTCAGCCGACAAACACGAGTTTCATTATCATTAGAAAAACCTTGAGGGATTTTCATGTAAACTTCCTCATCTAGGTCTCCATGCAGGAAGGCGTTGTTCACGTCAAGTTGATGAATAATCCAGTCCCTTTTAACTGCGATTGCTAATAAAGTGAGAATGGTTACCAGCTTAGCAACCGGTGCAAAAGTGTCATGATAATCCACCCCTTCCATTTGATTGAATCCTTTTGCAACTAGACGAGCCTTGTACTTTTCAACTTCTCCATTTGGCTTGAATTTGATCTTGTAGACCCATTTTGAATCTATAGCTCGTTTTCCTTCCGGTAAATATTCCAAAGTCCAAGTACCATTTTTCTCTAAAGCCTTGACCTCCTTTTGCATGGCTTCACGCCATCGAGCATCTTGTGCAGCTTGTTTGAAACACTTGGGTTCTTCATTATTAGTGATAGCCGCTAAGAAGGCTTTGTGATTAGTGGAAAACTTATCATAAGAAACAAAATTCGAGATTGGGTAGCGTACCGTGGAGGTAACCTGATTGGATGTTGATGTCGGGTGTTTGAGCGAAGGAGGAACTTGTACAACGAAATCTTTGAATCTTGAAGGCTGAGTTTTTGGTCGAGTGGGTCTTGTCTCGGCTTGGGCTTCTCCTCCTTCATTTGTTTCAATCTCATCATTATTGGGCTGCCCTTCATCATTTATTTGGCCCGTTTCATCCCCATCGTGAGTTTCATGTGGGCCGCTTGGCTCATTGGTTTGGTCATGGTCCATTTGCTGATCTTGCTCCATTGGGTTTTGTTCTTTGTTTTGTGCCAAGATTGGTTCATCATGACAGTCACAATCGTGACATATTATCGGTTCCTCAACACAATCTTTATTGATTTCTTCAATATTTTTGAAAGGGAATTTTTGTTCATAGAAATTTACATTTCTACTAACTATTATTTTTCTGGTCTCAAGATCGAGGATTTTGTAACCCTTAGTTCCCGTTAGGTATCCAAGAAAGACCCCTGGTTTCCCCCTTTCTTCAAACTTATCTCCCTTTGTGTTGGTGTTTGTAAAATATGCAAGACACCCAAAGACTCTTAGGAACTCGTAATCTGGTTTTTGATTCATAAGCAACTCAAAAGGCGTTTTGTTTTTAATAACTTTAGACGGGAGGCGGTTAATTACATATGCCGCGGTTAAGATGCATTCTCCCCAAAATTGTTTAGGAAGATTTGCATCAAACATTAAAGCTCGAGCAGTTTCGAGCAGGTGCCTGTGCTTCCTCTCTACAACTCCATTTTGTTGGGGAGTGTGTGGGCAAGTGGTTTCTAATAGGATCCCCTTTTCGTTGTAAAAATTTAGCATGTTGTTAGATGTGAATTCCCCACCATTATCACACCTTATCCTCTTAATTTGCTTTTCGAATTGAACTTCAATCATTTTGTGAAAATCTATGAGACGTTTGCTGGCCTCACTTTTATGTTTAATGAGGAATACCCATACCGCTCTACTAAAATCGTCAACTATTGTAAGAAAATAGTTGGCTCCTGTATACGAAGGTACCCGATAACCTCCCCATATGTCACAATGAATTAATTGAAAAGGAGCATTGGTTTTAATACAACTAGAAGGAAAAGGCGTTCTGATATGCTTTGCTTTAGCACAAGAATGACAGAAATTATTAAAATCAATAGTGCATGTTTTAATAAAATCAATTTTACCAAGTTTCCCTTTTGATGCATGTCCAAGTCTTTTATGCCATGTCTCAACTGTGGTTGCCATAGCTCTTCTTCCTTGAACCATCTTCATTCGGTATAGTCCCCCTTCGCATCTACCCGCACCAATCAAGTTCTTCCTTTGTAATCCTTGCATGACACAAAAATCAGGAAAGAATGATATGCAACACTGAAGGTCGCGACTAAGGCGACTAACGGAAAGAAGATTGCATTTGAAATCAGGAACATAAAGAACTCCATTCACTTTTGTTCCCCCTGGAAGAATGTAGTCCCCTTTCCCTTTAACTGGGATGGAATCCCCATTGGGGATAACAACAGGAGCCTCGAAGTGGGTGGTTTTCTTGTTAACAAGAATGTCGGATAAATAAGTAATGTATTCGGTGCAACCCGAATCAAAAATCCACTCACCTTCTTCGTCTTCTTTATGGGCCATATTAGCAACAGGTTTTGTTCCCTCGCTATTACCTGTTCCAGAAAAGTGTTTCAGGAAGAGTTGGTAATCCTCGTATGTCAATCCGGGAATGAGACTGGTCTTTGTCTTGACATAAGCAGCCTTGCCTTTGTTCTTTTCTCCTTTCTTTCCTGGCCACCACTCCGGGTAGCCGATCAACTTGAAGCAGCTCTCACGTGTGTGACCATCTTTGTTGCATTCAGTGCAGTGTTTATTTTCTTCTTCCACGGATTTGGCTCTACTTCTTTCTTTGTTCACACCAGGAGGACCATTGCACCTTTGAAAGGCCTTGAATGCAGCGGATTCGTGTGGGGTTCTATTTTCATGTAGTTGTTTAGGGTAGTCGGATGGATGGAGGTAATAGGGTGACTCGTATGTGATACCACCGCTTCCACCATCATTTTTGTTGTTATCATCTCCTGCCATCTTTTTTGTTTGTGATTGATTAAAAGCAAGGTTTCAAACCTGCTCTGGTACCATCTTAGATTTGATGGAACAGAAAAAGATAAATGTTTGTTCTTTTCTTGATTCATTCAAAAAATACAACGGATTAAATAGTAATGCCCTGACCTCTAAATATAGAGAGTATTAATCACTTATAAATGAGGAACAATCCCCCATAAATGACTCCTCAAAATATAGAGATGATTGATACAATTGATTGATACTATTAAAGGTAGGAAATCAAATATAAAGAAAGAATATATATGAAATCTTTTACACTCAGTATGATGCAGCAGATGTATGGTTTCATTCCTCAGTGGCCCAGTCCAGCTCAACTTATGCGGCCCAACCTCAGTTGGCTCAGGCCCATGTAGCACAGGCCCAATTCGTAAGCCCGCAAGGGGGTTTGTTTTATGTTCCTAGGAATTACGTGCCGAATGCATTTCAGTCTCAAACAACCATGCTTCCGTAAGCATTTCAGACTATGACTGCTCAAGATCCCTCTTGGAATATAGACACCGGAGCATCTTCTCATTTGGCGGACAATACATGTATGCTCACTTCTTTTAGTAATTCAAAGCATTTATCCATCAGTATTTGTTGGCAATGGTAATTTTATTCCTGTCACTCAAACCGGACATAACTTCTTGCATACATCTTCTAAGCCTCTTCAACTCAATCATATTCTTGTCACACCTCACATAATTAAGAATTTAATTTCATGTTGTAAATCAAAGTTGTCTGCTTCGTGTCATGCATGTCAATTAGGTAAACATGCTAAGCTTCCGTTTAATAATTTTGAGTCTTTTGTCCATTCTGTGTTTGAAATCATTCACTCGGATATATGGACATCACTAATTCTGAGTGAAAGTGGAATTAAATATTATGCTATATTCTTAGATCATTTTTCGCACTTTGTTTGGGTCTACCCTTTGCACAAAAAATCTGATTTGTTTGATAATTTTGTTCTTTTCGTGCTTATGTCAATAAATAATTTAATGTCGACATCAAGGCTTTGCAGTGTGACCATGGTGGTGAATATGACAACACCCGTTTCCATGACCTTTTCTGCCAAAATGGCATACAATTTTGGTTTTCTTGCCCTCGTAAGTCGCAATAGAATGGCAATCCGAGCGTATGCTTTGCACCATTAATAACCTTATCCGTACATTACTCTTTCAAGCTCACATACCTCCATCTTACTGGGTGGAAGCTCTTAATATGGCTGCTCACCTTTTAAATATATTACCTTCTACCGCCATTAATAATGAAATACCATTCACCAAACTCTATAACCAAACCCCCACATATGAACATTTGCGTGTCTTTGGATGTCTTTGCTATCCTCACGTTGATGTTTCACATAAACTAGAACCACGTTCCACACCTTGCATCTTTCTTGGTTACCCCGCCAATCATCGTGGTTATCGGTGTCTCGACTTAGCCTCCAATAAAATTATTATTTCGAGACATGTGCGGTTTGATGAAGACGTTTTTCCGTTTGGAAATCTTACGTCTTCTAATAAACCAACATATGATTTCCTTTTACCACCTATACAAACTACATCCAATGTTCCCACCACTGAACCATTTGTCCAACACATGGATGAACCAAACAACCTAATTACGCCCCATCCTACAACCCCTCCAACCAGCCCACCACAACCAAATACCCCTCCATCTCATAGCTCAACACCAATCCCACCACAACCCGATACCCATCCATCTCATAGCTCAACACCAATCCCAACTTCGACCCAAACACAATCACATGCCCAAACGGTAGATAGCCATACTCCAATTCCCATAAATAATTCATCACAAACCATGCCTACCCATCCCATGGTCACTCGCGCTAAAGCTGGCATTTTTAAACCGCTTGAACGTATGAATTGTCATGTTACCACTACTTCACCGCTTCCTCGCTCTCATGTTCATGCTCTTCGTGACCCTAACTGGAAAGAAGCTATGTTAGATGAATATAATGCTTTAATTACTAACGGAACGTGGGATCTTGTACCCCGTCCAGCCAACGTTAATGTGGTTCGTTCTATGTGGCTTTTCAAACATAAATTTAATGCAGATGGCTCATTAAGCAGGTATAAGGCCCGTCTTGTTGCAAACGGACGCAGCCAACAGCAGGGTATTGACTGTGATGAGACATTTAGTCCGGTTGTTAAACCGGCTACCATTCGTACTGTTTTGAGTCTTGCAGTTTCTCGTAACTGGCCCATTCATCAGCTTGATGTAAAGAATGCTTTTCTTCATGGTCACTTATCTGAGACTGTTTATATGCATCAACCTCCTGAGTTTGTTGATCCTAACAAACCTGATTATGTTTGTCATCTGCAACGGTCTTTGTATGGGCTTAAGCAAGCCCAGCGTGCTTGGTTTCAGCACTTTGCTAGTTATGCTACACGAGTCGGTTTTTAGCATAGTAAAACTTACTCCTCTTTATTTGTCTTTCATCAAGGATCTGACATTGCTTACTTGCTGCTTTATGTGGATGATATTATTCTTACAGCATCATCTTCAGCATTTTTACAGCGGGTCATTGCTTCCCTCCACAATGAGTTCGCTATGAAGGATCTTGGTTCACTCAATTATTTTCTTGGTATTTCTGCTCAGCGATCAGCATCTGGCTTGTTTTTGTCTCAATCAAAATTTGCAGAGGAAATTCTTGAGCGAGCTCATATGTAAAATTGTAACCCGTGCCGGACCCCTGTTGATACATAGTCCAAGCTTGGTTCGGATGGTGACCCTGTCAGCGACCCAACCTTATACCGCAGCCTTGTTGGTGCTCTTCAGTATCTTACATTTATACGCCCATACTTATCTTATGCAGGTTTGTCTTTATATGCTTGACCCTCGCGATCCGCACTTTACTGCATTAAAGCGTATTCTTGGCTATGTTCGTGGTACTCTTGATTATGGTTTGCAGCTTCATGTATCATCTACTACTCAGCTTAGTGCATATACTAATGCTGATTGGACTGGCTGCCTGTTACCCGTCGATCCACATTCGGGTATTATGTGTTTCTTGGCGATAATCTTTTATCATGGTCTGCAAAACGTCAGGTTACCTTGTCTCGTTCTAGTGTTGAAGCTGAATATCGAGGTGTTGCAAATGTTGTTGCTGAGACTGCTTGGATCCATAATTTACTATGTGAGCTTCATACTCCTCTATTTACTGCTACCTTAGTCTATTATGACAATGTTAGTGTTGTCTATATGTCTGCAAATCCGGTTCAACATCAGCACACGAAACACATCGAGATCGACATTCATTTTGTTCGTGACTTTGTTGCTTCGGGACAAGTTCGTGTTCTTCATGTCCCTTCAAGATTCCAGTATGCAGATATTTTTACGAAGGGCCTACCCACTGCCTGAACTTTTGAAGATCTCCCGCTCACACTGAGGGGGAGTAATAGCCGTGTATATGAGTTGTCATTGTTATCTTGTTTGTCAATCATGAGTTGTCATTATTATCTTGATGTGTCAATCATGAGTTGTCATAGTTATCTTGGGCTCAAGCCCATCCCCTTTGTATCTATAAATACTTTGTACATTACAGAGAATGAATCAAGCAAATCAATTAGCCTTACAAGGGTTTTACCAATTCTATCATCAAGAAGGAAGGGCTCATGAACTATGGAAACGGCTTCTATAAAACAAGAAGGGAACTCTTGTCATACTTGATGATGTTTGGAAACATATTGACTTGAAGAGTATTGGAATTCCATTTGAAAACGAATACAATAACTGCAAAGTAATTTTGACATCACGGGGCAAAGATGCATGTGAAGCAATGAAATGCCATGACATTCCAACACTCGACATATTGACAGAATCAGAAACCTGGAGTTCCCTTAGAGAGGTGGTTGGTGATTTGCAACAAAATGATCCTGAATTGAGTGAGACCGCATCTGAAATTGCAAAAATGTGTGGTGGCTTACCTATTGCAGCAGTGTGCCTTGGTAGGGCACTGAAGGACAAAAGAAAAGAAGTATGGAATGACACGCTTAAAAAACTGCAAAGCTCTATGGTACCAGCAAATATTGAAGGGGTGAAGGAAGATGTCTATCAATCTGTGCAATTAAGTTATGATCTTTTACAGGATCTGGAAGCCAAGAAAGTCTTTCTTTTATGTTGTCTATATCCAGACTATGCAAATGTCCCACTAGAAGCATTGGTACGATGTGGAATAGGGTTAGATCTCTATAAAGGCATTGACTTCTTAATAGACGCAAGAGACAGAGTACACGCTCTCATGAAAAACTTAAAAGTCGTTATCTGTTGTTAAGTGGTGATAGGAAATCTACGGTGAAGGTACACAGTGTTGTATGTGTTGTGGGCATATCAATCGCATCTATGTTGGAACAAAATTTAGAGCAATTCAGTGCAGCGGTAATTCATGAGGATAGATAGCCTAGAGGTATGACGTATGGGAATTATAATGCGGTTTCAGTAGTGTCAAATGAGATATCTGAGCTTCCTTCACGTGGACTAAATTTCCATAAACTAGAACTTCTGCAACTTGCATGCCCAAAGCTCTCTCTGGAGAAAATAAAAAACATGTTTGAGAGGATGAAGACAGTAAAAGTAATTGAATTATGAAATATGTCTCTGTTTTCATTATCATCATTTCTTGATTCTTTGCCAAGATACATATTGGATTTGTGCATGAACTGCAAACTGGAAAATATTGGAGATATCAAGGCTGGGGAGTTTGAGAATCTTGAAATACTGAGCTTTGAAAAGTGTGATATTATTGAGTTGCCTACGCAGATAGGAAAGTTTACTAATTTGAGGCTGCTAGACATGAGTGGTTGCCACTGGCTTGAAAGGATCTCTCCTGGTGTCATCTCAAGCTTGTCTTAACTTGAAGAATTAGACACGGGATCAAAGTTCTGGGGAGATGAAGAAGAAGGTGATGCAAGCCTCACCGAGTTAGATTCCTTGACTAATTTGATTTATTTAGGAATTCGCATCAAATCAATAAGTTTTCTCCCTAGGAACTCTCTCTTTGAAAAAGTACAAAGATATGTAATCTATGTAGGAGTTCATCTCGAAAAATCACGTTCCTTCAATAACAGGATGCTTTTGTTGAAGCTGGATATTATAGATACACATATAGGTGGAGGCATTGACAAGTTATTACGGAAGAATACCGAGAAGGTATTTTTGACAGGAGATGGTATGAAAAATGCTCTAAAGGAGTTAGTTCTAGGTCGTTTCCAACTAGTGAAGACATTGACCATTGAAAACTACAACAATGAAGGGGTAGAGTATCTTTCTGATCGTAGCTACTCATCAGATGCTTCTGGTGTCTTTAGTAGTTTGGAAAAACTACGTATGGAAAAAATGTGGCATTTAAAGGGAATTTTACGTCACGGTGACCGATGGCTTCCAGTTGGATCCTTTTCAAGGTTACGTAACATCCATCTGTCTGTCTTACCTGAAATGGCCCATCTCTTTACTCTGTCAGTGGCAATGAACTTGGTGCATCTTGAAAGCCTTCATATAGAATATTGTACGATTATGCAGCAAGTAATTGATAATCCAAGTCCCTCAGAGCCGATCACCACTGAAAATAAGTTGACATTCCCGAAATTAACAAAATTAGTCCTCAATGATATTATCAGCCTAGTTTGTTTTACGCAAGGGATCAACCTGCAAGTTGAATTTCCACTGCTGAAGGTATTAAAGCTTGAAGATTTACAGAACTTTCATACTTTTTGTCCCGAAAAGATCAATTTGGCTTCCAAGGCGTTAACTTTCAATATCTCGTGGACCACAAGGTTTAACACTTCACATCTCAATCTAACACTATAACTTTCCATGTTTTGAACATCTCGTCAATTCTTCTACTGTGCACACTATCGGTACATTAATAGTAAGTTTTTACTTTGTCGTTTAATAATTTGAAAAATGTTTCAGTAATCATAAAGGCGTAGCATTACAAAATAATTTTCCTGTTTTTCTCGTCGAAAGAAGAGTTGCCTCATTTACCTTATTTTGAAGTATATGTATTAGTTTATTGTACGAAGATCTCATATTCGTACAAGAACTTCTTGAATGTGGAACTATCTGATGTCTTTGTTGTGTCAGGTCATGCTTCCTATTCTGGAAACACTTGAAGTTTCTGAACTGGACAGTGTTGAGGAGTTATGGTCAAGCCAACTTCCAACAAACCATTTTGGTCAATTGACATCTCTTAGAGTTAAAAAATGTCACAAACTGTTCAACATGTTTCCATCGGATTTGCAAACACTATTTCCCAGTCTAGAAAAATTAGAAGTGGAGAAGTGTGATTCACTCGAGGAGGTGTGGGCGTCCAAAGCTGCACCAATCAGAAGCCTGAAAAGCGTACATGTTTATGAGTGTCCGAAGTTGAGAAACTTGTGCTCCTTTTACACATTTAAAGGTCTTTCAAATCTCATGACAATAGGTATATCTAGCTGCAAGATGATGGAGGCGGTAGTTGCAGATGATCAAAAAGATGTAAAACTAAATGGAGTTCTTTCTCTCAACAAATTGGAAGAAGTGACGCTTGAATTCTTACCAAACCTCAATTACTTCTCAAACACCAAATGTGACTTGGAACTACCAGAACTAACACAAGTTATCGTCAAGAATTGCCCAGATATGCGCACTTTCACTGAAAGTTCTGTAAGAACACTGAAACTTAAGTTCGCAGTGCTTGACGATGTAAACACCTGGCTGGTTTTTTGACAACTTCAACTATGCTAAATCCGTAAGTATAACTTCTCCCCTGATTTCTGGCATGTTGTGAAGATTTCAAATAGCACACTCACACTCTCAACTCACTGATATGAAAGAAACTATCTGAAATGCTTGTTATATTCAACAAAACAAAGGGCTATAAATAGCCTTACATAGGCTGCATAATACAACTAATCACATGTTATTCTATCCTAAAGAACAGGTACTCCTACTGACCCACTCTCCCCATGTATCCACAGAATTCGGTCAACCTATACTACCAATTCAAACTATGAATTACTAACTAAAACACACAAAACTATGGACCTATTAAACTAAAGCTAATGCATCCATGCATACGTGAACCATGCATGAACCTTTGACATAAACGATTAACCCAACATTCACCCCCTTAATCGTTTATTCATGCCTTCTCGGTCACGTCCTAAGCACCTTCTTTCGAACCATCTTTACTCTCGACTTTTCCCGGACACCCGACCTTCACCTCGGTCACATCCAAAGTCTTCTTTAGCTTAACCGCTTTTGTTGTTTACAACACATGTAACATGTAACATGGCATCCCGTTGGACACGTTCATTTCCATCTTGACTTCTCACGGGCCCACGACCTCTTCCCCGGCCACGCCCAAAGTCATCTCGGTTTGAACTTCCAACGCCATAATGTTCGCACCGTGTTGTTTCTCCAGCCCCTTCTTGACTTGACAACCATACCTTTGCCGATCAATGCTATTCCGTGTGATTCTTCCACCGAACAAGAAAACAAGGTGACCACCACCTTTACCGTCTTCTAATACCCGCAACACGAACCGAACTCAAAGCCACCTGCTTTTTTCCGACTCTTCCCGTTCATTTATCCCGCAACCCCGGTTAGTCTCTCACGACGAACAAACATGAAGCTACTACCCTTTACCGATCAAACCCGTCCAAGAGTTCTATTCACCCGATCAAGAAAATGAGCTACCGCTTTTACCGTTTTCTTTAACCCGCTAAACGAACAAAATCCAAAGCCACCTGCTTTGACGGATCCTTCACGTTCGTTTTTCACGCACCTCCGTCGGTTAGACTCTTATCACGAACAGGAAGATCAGGAGTAGAAGTTGCTTTCGTAACTCTTCAACTTTTGATCAACTTACAGCCCCTTCAAACGAACAAAGCTCTGGATACCAAATGTAGAATTCAGACCTTACTGATATGAAAACTAAACTACTTTATATATATATATATGAATAATGATTGGAGAAAAGAGAAGAGCTAAATATTGGAAACAAGAACTACAACTACATACTTTATTCAAGTCACAGGAGGCCTATATATAGGCTTTGTGAATACAACGTGCAAACAAGAAACTAGCAAATAGTCTTCCTAAAGAAAAGGTAAACATGACCACTTCTTCCCAACGTGCACATGCACAAGATCCGGTCATACCTTTTACTAACTCAACCTAGTAACTAAATTATTAACTAGAAACATAATTAATAAATAAAACTCTAGCCATGCCATGCATACGTGATACGTGAACCCCGACTTATACCCGATTAAAGCCAACAGCTGGGTCACCTCAACAAAACCGTGCAGCACTGGTTTTCCACTTAGGATTAGGTATGTTTTCAGTTGGTTAAAATATTTTTAATCATCTTGTTATTTTCACGCCCCTTAGAAAGCAGGGCCGTCTTTAAATTTTTGAATTTTTTTAGGGCCTTGAGCGAAATTACATAATGAGATCTTTCGAGAAGAAATGTTATATATAAAATATCATTGTTTATAAGATATAATGCAAATTAGTTATCTAAATGTTTAATACTACGTATATTGTTAACGAGACAAATTTTGGGGCCCTTAATATTTTTGAGGCCCTGTGCGGTCGCTCATCCCGCACACCTTCAAAGACGGCCCTGCTTGAAAGGATAACGTTTTACGCAAATACTTAAATGATCGATGGACATTGGAAATAAAATGAAAATGATAAAAGAATAAACAATGGATTGCAGTTTCACGTAAATTAGCAAGGTATGCTAATTAGCTGTTAGAGAAGTCAAAGTGGGTTAATAAGTGCTATTTCACTCAAATGTTTGTAACTATTTTAGGAGGCTTTTGGAGGTAAAATATGGAAGATTAGTTTTGTTTCAATTATATTTATAATATAATATAGATTAAATTAATCACAGACTTAGCACTGTGCATCGTTTAAAAAATAATTTCGCCAAAAAGTAACCATTGTGTTGGTTGGTCTTGGTAGTTGACTTCCCAAGTCATGTTGGTTCCTTTTAACAACTATAAGAGGGTGCATTTGGTTGTCTGAAAACACATAAAAAAACTCAAAAATTCACAAAACATACAAAATGCAATCTGATGATGCTCATATGGACGTTTATGTACGCTCTACATAAATTTCTAATTATTTTGGTTATATTAGTATTTGCAATCTTCCATATTCTAACATTTGCTTCATGTCGATTGATACAGTTAATTCCTATTGTAATTTTGTATGGTATATTCCTGGAAATGTACTAACATTTAGGTAACTGTCATTAGTTTTTCATTTCAGTACCAACTTCAAAATAGATGGAAAATAACGCCGATGCAACTATAAAGCCAAGCATATTCAAAGTCTTGGAGGTAATGGGGCAATTTCAGTTTCATTATATAGGTAACTAATCTAACCGGTTATATTCTTACGCCTTTTCTCTTCCGCACCTGTTCGTTTCAGGTAATTCCACACAGTAACCTTCCAGGTCAGGGGGATAATAATTAAAAGACAGACAATAAAGATGAATGGTCAGACAGCCTAGATACTGCATGAAATTTCAGTGACCGCTTTTCTTACACGTAATTAGCTCCTTCTAGCCTCTTTCTCTTTTCATAATATCGCAGTTCAATAAAAAAATTAGCATTTGGAAGCTTCAATAATATTGTTAACAGAATGTGAAAACAGTTTCTTTGCCTGACTATTCAGTTATTAACTCTCGATGTATTATTTATATATATATGCTTGTCCCAACTATGTGGAAATATGTGTCCATACTCCAAGTTAATTTACATACATGATAAATATGAATATACCTTAAACATATGATTTCGCAAGGGGAGTAAACCCATATATACTATCCCAGGAATTCTCCTCACCCTTCTTGGTAACCAGTTCTGTACACGTAAAGAACTTTTATTAGTATGTGGAAACCTTAAACTGATAAAATTTTCTAACAGGGTCATGTTGAGAATGGATTGATTGAATACTACTTCTGTCCACTTTTTACGATTTACGAAAAGTTACTTGATATTGATCATCTGGTACACAAGCATATTCGAGTGAGATGTTGCTCAAACAGATAGATGAATTAAGTTTTTTTTTTGGAACAGCAAAGGGATAATTCATTAAAAGCCTAATAAGAAATTAAGCAAGTTATACACAGGTGGAGACCACAAGTCTCAGATTGTTAAACCACTCGATCCAGTTGAACGAGCACTTTTTATGTCTACTAGAGATCCAATTGAAAGACAGTTGTTATACATCATTTAAAAGTAAAGAAATCATAGGCTTAGACGGAGAAAAACACATATCATTTCTGAATTTCCAAAGGCACCAGATAGTTGCTTGTATCGAGATATCAAAAAGGAAGCAGACCTTTGGTTGGAGAGGCATGGAGAAGGCAGCCAAGAGAATGCTCTTTACGGTGTCCATCCGCTGTATAGTAAGCCCCCACCAACTGAAAACCAAAGGGAAGAAGCCACCTCACAAGCTCCAAACAAGTTGAGTTCACTTTCCTGAT
Organism: Tanacetum coccineum; assembly: GCA_026074375.1. Lineage (NCBI taxonomy): Eukaryota > Viridiplantae > Streptophyta > Magnoliopsida > Asterales > Asteraceae > Tanacetum > Tanacetum coccineum. Next base: position 20,298 of record BQNB010033987.1, read on the forward strand.
CTTCATTACAACACGGACATAGGAGCGAATCAAGATCAACCCCCCGGTGATCAAGGTTGAGGCGAGTTGGAAGCCTTTTTTGACCGATCCTCCAAGATAGAATGTTTACCTTAATTAGGACAAATTTATTCCATAAGGAGATAGGGGCACCCGTCGCCGCAACACGCGGGTACGTGCTGGTATTAATTAATTTAGCTTAGCCAAAATCACATAAATCTGTTGATAATAAGCACCTTGAAGTCGTTTAAGGGCATACATGTAAGCATTTCTAGAACTATTATTGCTGAACTCTCAAACTAATACAGTAATTGTTTGGTCTTCCCCAAAATCAGTTATGAAAGCTGAGTTGTAGCTACTTTTACTTGTACAATGCCAGGGGCGGAGCCAGAAATATTTATTCGAGGGGCACATTTCGATAATTTTTAGGAACTACGCTACAAATTGGTTCTTAGGGGGGGCAAATTACGAAAAAAGCCAGATATTTTAGAAAATTTACACTACAATTTTTTTTGCTAAGGGTATCTCCACCACTGGATTTTGCCGGTACTTTTTTGAATATTTTGTTTCTTTAGTAAAGAAAACGTATGGTAATTTTTTTTCTGATTCTTTTGTCGAAGAGAAGTAGGCAATAATCTTTTGTCCTTGTCTGAGTTTTATGTCAAAATCAATTATACTTGATGTTGTGGTATAATGTACATCATCTTGGGATAATGATTACATCCTGAGATCATAGATATCTTCGTTTTAACTGTATTTCATCCTGCTATATTATTGATTTATGTTATTGCCATGTTACACTGGTTTGTTTGAGCCCGTGAAAGATAGTGTGATTGGTGTTTGGATTTACAGACAGAAATGGTTCCGTAGGATTATAGTTTGTCATTATTGAAGTTGTTAGAAACTAAAGTTTTTGTCATCTATAAAGTTATTGTTACGAAAATTGTATTATCAAAGCACATTGTTTATCGCTAATTTTGAATACCGAACGCCGCTACTCGCGGATACCTTGCTTACATCGTTAAACACGTGTGTCATGTAAAATTTAGACCTTAATGGGAGAGGTATGATGTAGACAATCACACCCCTACCCGAGGGTAAAGGAACATTCTAGAAAGACCTCCGGCAATAGTGTGTACATGTGTGTAACTGTGTATATGTAAATTTATGTGTGATCGTGCGTCATATCGGATTAGCAACATAGTAACACGCATAAACATTCACACATAAATAAGAAATAAAATTATAATAGCATGCAAGCAGGGCCGTCTTTAGGAGAGTGCAAGAGGTACGAGACGAGAGCCACTAAATTTCACGCACTTATATTTTATATATATACACGATATGAGACTAGAGTTTAATTAGTTCATGCCCCGGTCATACATATGTATATTATGTTTGTGTTTAAAGGCCTCTTTATGATAATGGCACGAGGCCATTGAATTCCATGAGACGGTCATACAAGCAAGCATATTAACGAAATATGGATCTATGTCACCTAATTACAAAAGGGGCCACATGTAACAATAATAAAGCAAAAGTAGATAAGAGACATTAAAAGCACAATAGCATATACATACAAGCATACAAGCATGTAGGCATATAAGGAATTAAGCCAAACATACATATAAGAAATAAGGCCATACAAACATGAGTTAAGATCAACATAGACCAATTATTTGTCATAGATCCAATGAACCAATCCTAGCCACTCATTTTTTCATCAAAAATAAAAAAACTCACTTTCCATCTCTTTTTTAAAAATAAAATATCTTACAAACGGTAAATCGTCACACGACAAAAAATACACCATCGCGACGAGTATTTTTTTATCTTTCAGTAGACGGGTGACACGATATACTTTCGATGAACTTTTTTTCGATTTTTTTTTTCAGTCACGAATTACGAAAATCATATATGATTCGTATAACGAATCATATATGATTTCATGAAATCATATATGATTTCATGAAATCATATATGATTTGTGATTCTAACGAACTTTTTTTCAATTTTGTTTCAGTCACGAATTGCGAAAATCATATATGATTCGTATAACGAATCATATATGATTTCATAAAATCATATATGATTTCATAAATCATATATGATTTCATAAAATCGTATATGACTTCATAAAATCATAAAAAAAAGTTCGTCGAAAGTACATAGTGTCGCCCCTCTATAGAAAGATAATTTAATTCTCGTCGCGATGATATGTTTTGTTTTGCGCAACGATTAACAGTGTGTGAGATATTTAATTTTTAAAAAAGAGGTGGAAAGTGGGTTTTTTTTATTTTTGATGAAAAAACGAGTGGCTAGGATTGGTTCATTGGGTCTATGACAAATATCGGGTCTATATTGAACTTTTGTTATATAAGCCGTAGAAGCAGAAAAACACGGAAGCATACAGGCATCATATAAAGGGTAAATGGGCCTACGCGTAAATAAGTCTATGTACGGGGTGCCGGGGGTGCTGCTAAACATGTGGATATATAAAGCAATGCATCTCTATACCTAATACAACTAAAGGATTGCCATGATGTTTTACTCTTACTTAAGTTACTATGGAAGAGTAATTTTGGGGCATTAGTGTCCATCACTCTAATACCACTGAAAAATGTGTATGCTTAATTTAATCAAAAAACCACCATCTAAAATTAAGGATTAAATAAAAAATTAAATCAACTGTCAGCATAATTTAACCATTTAAAAATGTTATCATAATCAATAAAAACAGTGAATCTTTTCTAGTCAAATATCAAATAAAATTATTGTTATGAAACTAGAAACGAACACACATGGGCAAAAAGCTCCTACAAAATTATCGGATTTTCAAGCATCCGGGATGACTTCCACCTTCACATCCAACTCCTCTTCAACCTCAACTTCTTTGGCCTCGTATTCCTCTTCTACATCACTGTCTTCACCATCTCTCAAACTTCGTCTTGCCGCCTTTTCTTCTTCATGGTATCTCTTCCACTCGTTGACCCACCTTTCCCAATCCTCCTTCAATTGTTTCCTCTTTTCACGATCCTGCTCACTCAACAGTACTGAGATATCCTGATCCTGTACATCATACTTCTTGCTGTATTTCTTTAAATTCTTTGCAATTTCCTCCTCTTTCTCGGGGCTCAAGAAAGATGGTGGCCTTGGCCTCCACAAGAACTGCAGCAATCCAACAGAATGTCAAGGATTATAAAAAAAATAGTCTTATCCCTATTATAACACTATCATTTTTGTAATCATACTTGACATGTTAAATATTTATGAATTCAAAAGCGAAAGATCGCGCATATGTGTGAGTCAACCTGACAAGTACTAGAATATCACCCATCTCGACCGTTACTTAACCCGCATACTTTCCAACCTCTAATTATTTCCTAAACAATTACTCTATCAAATCTTATATTTTCATATCAATAGTTTCGATGTATCCACTATCATAAAAATGCTAATTGCAGTTGAAATTTTACGCCAAGCATGTCCAAGCGTACTTTAAAAAAAAGTGTCCTGTTCGCAAGCAATCTTCATACTCAAGTTTGTATATGACTGATACTAGATGCATGCCCATATAAAATTGTATATATTAAGTCTAGTCTACAGCCGTTGTTGAACAGGGTACCCAAAAACTGTCATTTGAGGTAATATGTCATCAGCTATGAGCATCACATAGAAGACCAATCTGTATTAAGCAGATAAAACAATGCTCATTAAGTCTTTACGATGTTTGAAAAGATTTGCTATTGTAGAACGACTAACTTATTAATGCAAAGATTGCAAAATTAATTCATACCAAAAAAAAACTTAAAGTATAGCATATGAAGTTAAGAACAACTTTAAATGAGCAAGGTACTAAAATGAAAGTCAAATTAAAACTGTGAACGGCCAAGCAAAAGAAAGCTAAGCTACTCATGTTTTATCAGCTGACAGAACAGTCATTGTGAAGCTTAAAAGTTGTGTGAATGGATTTTTTTTCTTGCAGAAAAACCAATTAACTGATGCAAAACTTGCAAGATTACCTGGAAGAAATGATCCTTCAGAATTCGGTAGAGTAGTTTCCCATTAAAAGACCAAATGTTGAATCCATTTTCCATCTCATGCACGGAAGTGACTGAAGTAGCAACATACCTAAAAATAGAATCGGTGAAAGACATTTAATTTTCCCAGAATAATACTTCAAAAAAGCATAGATATGTTATCCAGTTCTTGTTTATTAATACCTTCCAGTAGGATCCCATTCTATGTCTGTTGCCATAAAATGCTCAGCAGTAGCCATAGTTTCAAGCTCATCAACGTTATAAAATTCCAACTGACCGTTAAAGCCCTTCAGCCCGGCCAAAATAATGAAATGACCACTAGGTGACCAGAAGAGAGCATTGGCCTGCTTTTGCTTAAGGGTTGTGAGCTTTACAACCTTACCGCCCTTTACTGAGTAGAAGCTAACATCAGGCCTTGGATTATCACCATGAATAACTGCAAACCTATGACCCTTTGGCTCCCAAGCAAATGCAATAACCTTGTCATTCTTGTTATCAAGCTCAAAAACCTCAATAGGTATGTCACGCTCTTTGATTCTGAAAAGCTCAAAGCCAGTATAAGTGCTTTTCTTGGTTTTTGTATAACGGTCAACCTTGACAGCAAGATACTCTCCATTGCTTTGCCAATACATTTTGCAATCACTAACACTAAATAAATTCTTTTGCCTCAACTCTTCTTTGCCTGGGATTTGGAAAAGACTCACCTACAGATGTCATTTAACAGCAAATATTATTCCCATCTACCAAGTTTTTAGTCTTTCAAAAAGGTTACGTTAGGCCATTAATCTACAATGAATGTCACCCACTAAAATTTTCAATGTAAATGGTGTTGTGAACTTCTTGTAACAATACATAATTACATATATAACAAAATTTCATAAAATACAGAAGTTAAATGAAACATGTAAACATACTCTTGCAGGTTGATTTCCGCCATTAAGTTCAGGAACAAAAAGTGCAAAGATAGGATCAGTTGGGGACCAACAGAAGTCCATGACGTTTTCAACTTTGATGGATTTCTTGTCAATAAGACTGAAGGTCTCTGTCTCATAGACAGAAATGACATTTTTACCCATCCTAGCAAAGTATTTGTCCTCTTTACCACCACCCCATCTACAAAAGTACAAGAATACCCACATTAATAGGAAACAAATCTAAGACAAATAATGCATAGGAAATATAGTAGTCATAACATATCACCTGAAGACAGGCCACGATACGCCAGTAAAACCACCAGTTCCACTGATTGCAAACTCATCAGCGCTTCCCTTGAAATCTCTCATTACTTTCCCAGTTCTCACATCAAAAATGTTGAGCACTACCCTCTGATCATGAGAAAACCTCAGAGTTACAAAATATTTAGTGGCACAATTGGCACGTAGAGTGGATCGGGCAACATGACAAAATGGGTTAAGAGTCGAACACTTTTAGTTCTATATTTTTACTTCTGTTATCCATTTAACATGTTCAGCCCATTAACCCATTTCCTTACCAGCTAACTTTTTTATTATACCAGTTTAGCCCGTTGAACATAAACATTAACCCATATTCACCCATATATAGATATGGGTACCTCAAATAAAGATTACACAGAAAAGTGTACAAAGTAATGAGCTTTCTTACATGAGTATCTCGGGGGTTGCTTGGTTCATGGCTGCTATATGTAACCAAATATTTCTCGCCAGGAGAGAAATCAATGAGTTTAACCTACAATAAACAGCAGAATTTTAAGATCACATGCAGAAGAGGTGACGAAATACACACAAATAAGTTGCCAACAAAGAAAAAAAGCATAGCCATACACAACCTGTGGATGAGCATAGCGCATCAGACGGTTGAATGTAGAAGCACCACCCCAAACAGCAGCTCCCTGTCGGTGAACGGTGGCCAAGTAGGTACCCAATGGAGACCACTGAACAAAACTTTCAGTCCAGAACTGCAGACAAGAAGGAACACCAACGTAAGCAACATTTTAACATAGAAGAAGAAAGAGACAAGGGAAGAGAAAAAATATATAATTACAGGGCGTTTGTAAACAGGATCAGCCTTCACTTGTCTTGCATCATTCCACAGGACCTCTGTGTCTGATCCAGCACGAATAACAAACTGATCTCGACCTTTCTCATCAGTAAGCCAGTGTTGCAGATTCTCCTGCATTGTTATGCCAAAAAGTTAAAACTACATTTTCATTTTTACGTCATATAAACTTCATAATTCCAAGAAAGGCCAACATTCTATTTTACAACCTTAAATAGTTCCAGGTAATCTTAGTAATTCAATATGTTTCAAGTGATTGTCATTACTAATAACAGCCCTACAAGTTCCAAACTTTAAGCAATGGCAAACAAGCACAACGGTATTACAATCCTAAACTCACCATAGTATACACATAACTGAAGATTGTAACCCTACAACGCCTAACTCATGAATTCCAACTGGAATACAATGAACATGATACTTTGATAACTGATACACAGTAAAGCATTAAAACACCTAAACATGCATATTACAGTTCACAATAACTATGCCCAAAGAAGAAATACCGACAAGTGAACACTTGCTATTCAGTAAGCCTTTAAAGCGCTGGATAACAAGTTAACAACATGTAACAGCATAACATATAGCTTATAACTATAGCTTCCAGTAAAACCAATTACGCTCAAAAGACTATAGCATAAGTATTTCAATAAATAAATTGCAGAAAGTATTAATGGTACAGATTTGGGAAACAACCGCATGATACTCAAGGAAAATAATTACAAAATAATATGAATTCCTACCCCTGGTGTGTAAGGCTTGATTTCAGGAGGCGCCCACTCGTCTGGTACTTTCATGAATTTATCGATTTCATCAAACATGTTAACAGCAAATATATGTGCTCTGTCTAGCTTGTATCCATTAGTCTTCTCCTTTGCAAGCTCAGCTTCCTAAAAAATTCCACAACCACGGTAAACATATTCATTTATTCACGCTTCAGTTGAAACAAACTACTCAATCACAAAATTCAAAATTATGAATAGAATAAAAATCAATTAAAAAACTATTTGATTGCTACCTGAGGAGTGTTGTACTCAATGAAGCAATAACCTCTTGTTTTACCAGTATCTTCCTCAACGGGCATCCACAGACCATTCTCCTTAATTACGCCGATTTGGCTATAAATTTTACGAACCACACCCTCAAGCTTCTCAAACTTCTCCCTAGCCACAACTGGTAAGTTATCCACAATAATAACATTCCCAAACCCTCCGTCAAACTCCAATGAATCCTCCTCATTAAGATCTTCATCATCACTAAAAATACACAAAAACAACCAAACTGCTTGATATTGCACGTAAACTCACACTTGACCATTACCAAAATCAAATGTAAATAAAAACATTCTCACAACAATTGGTCTGGGTTGCTTATAGTTTCTGCCTATCTGATTGATTTTAAGCAGATAAAGAAACTGCTAAAATTAGCAGTTTAATAAATGCTTATTAAAAACTAAAATCAAAACTATTTTGTTACTGCCTTATCTAACGTTAAACCCTTGTTTAAAAGGGACTCGGTTTACACTTTCTGACCAATTATTGTTTTTGCTAATCTTATCACATATTTTACACATTAGGCAAACCAAATATTACTTGCTTATTTTTTTGCCTAATCTTATCTGCATTTTGAAGTTTTTGATTCATCCAAGCTGCTTGCTCTTATCTGCTTATTTTAAAACAAAACACTCAATTTCCAATAAGCAGACTCATACATATTAATTTATATATTGAAAAACCATTTTTTTTGTTCTATTGCATTTTTTTAGGAAATAAGCAAATCCAAACACACTATTTCAGGGCTTATAAGCTTATTTGATTCAGCTTATTTTTCATAATCCCCTTTTGCTGGGTTTAATTTTTAGTTTACAAGCTCATTTTTAACTTTAAGTCAGTAGAAGCTTTATAAGTCAAAACTACAATCAATAAGAAAAGTTTTTTCTTAAGATTATTTTTGGGCTTATCAACTTTAGCAGTCAAGGCTTATGTTTCATTATGTCATAATAACCTTAGATAAAACCATAATTTTCAAACAAACAAAAAAATAGCCTACGAAACATAAGCCAAACCCACATAAGCTCATAAGCCCAAAAACAAACTTAAAACATACACCCCCTATGAGCTTATGACCTTATCAACTTCCCCTTATTGGCTTAAGCCAATAAGCTGAAGTTAACAAGCTTTAAAAAGTGAAGTTAACAGCTTTTCCAGAATCAAATAAGCTCATAAGCGGGCTAAATAAGCTAATCCAAAGGCCCCCTGTATTTACCAATTCATAAAAAGAAAAACATACAAATCGAAAGACCCTCTAAACCATTAGCATCTATAAACACAAACAAGTATTAAATATGATTAATATTAAGGGATATTTTTTGTACCTTTTGATACCGAAATCGTGACCAGGAGGAACACGAACAGAGTTCCAATCAACAGAAGATAAATCGATGTTCAAACGAGCTGCTTCAGATCTTATGTCATCCATTGACATTACGTCCGCCATGATTTTTTATGAAACGATCTGCTTCGCCGTTTTTATTATTATTAGCCAAAATTAGGGTTTGTGTGAGTTACGGCTGTGCTGTGCTAAGAGAGGTGTGTAGCGTACAAGTTGTGGGTTTGTCTAGACTTTAGGGATTTTATCTTTTTTACAAAAAAGGGATTTTATACATCGTAAAATATTAAGAGCTTGGGCTTGATAGGGTTTGAATTTAGCTCGAAAAGTAAAAGCTCGAGCTAGGCTAGTTATGTGTTTCGAGCTGGTTTACTGGGCGAGCTTGGGTTTGAGCTCGATAAAAGCTCGACTCGATCGAGCCAAGCTCAAAAGTGAGCTCGAGTTGCTTGATAAAAGTTTGGCTTGTTTGCACCCCTACGATAGAGTGTTTGTTTAAGATATTGTTGACCTGTTGGAAGAGTGGATGTTTTTTAATTAAAGTGTTATATGTTAGTGTGCATATAAGAGATAGTATAGGGAGTAAAGAGAAAGTTTAGCCCAACTAGGGATGTATATGTCGGTTCCAACTCTATATATACCATAGAGGGTAGGCATTAAAGAATCGACTGTTATCTCCTTCGTAGCACAGCCGGTTTTCAACTCTTTACTAGTTGGTTTTTTTCCCCTCATCTCTACAACAAAGAGGTGAGGCGGGAGGGGTCGTTGTATAGTTAATTATTTTCCTTGATCAATAAACGTAAACGTTTGCGTCACGTGTGGGTTACATTTCTGTCATGCATACAATATAAAATTATGTTGTGGTGTGTTCTTCATTCGTATCAATTCATTTTGCATTCTAGTAAACCAGGTTTGTTGTAGGAATATACTACAAGTGGTATCAAGAGCGAGGTTCGAGACTCGACTGGATTCTAGGTCGATACTTGTGAAGGGTTTTATGCGATCAAGCTTTGGGCAGCAAAAGATTTTTAGTTTTAAAGGTTCTTTTAAAACTGGTGTCGACATAAGGTTAGCTTTGAAGTTTTAGGTCTAAAGTCTCAAATAGTGTCGGGTTTGCTGGAAGTTTGTTGCAAGGTTCTTGTTAATCGGTTCATGACAGCAAGGTTTCCACATCAAGGGGATTCGAAGCAGTTTTGAAGGGTTTATTCAAAACAAATTTTCAACGCAAGCAAGGTGCTTGTTGTTCGGGTTTTCGAACAAGCAAGGGTTTGTTGTTTCGAGTTCTTTTAACAACAAAGTACTGGCAACAGGTTCACGATAGAAGGTTTCTTGAAGTTTTTGACTTTGTTCGGTTGCGACAAAGTGTTTAAAAGTAATCTTTAAGGCTGTCGATTTTGCTAAGGGTTCTTTGGTGTTCGATTTCTGGAAGGAGCAGAAGGTTCTGTTTGGGCTACCAAGTAATCGACAACAAAGGGTTTGGTGTTCAGGTTTTTTGGACGTCAAAGAGCAGCAGGGTATCGACATTAAAGGGTTTTGAGTTCTTCGATTGTTCGGGTTGCGACAAGGTGTAGAAGACTTAAGGTTTTGTTGATTTCTGGGTTCTAGAAGATCGACAAGATTTTTCTGGTGTCGTTTCGTTTTATCGTCGAGATATTCACGAACAAGATAGAATACACCAGGTGAGTTAATAATCGTTTTTGAAGGGATATTTTTAAATCGATTATTTAATCATAAAGGTAGTTACTTTTGAAGATTGCATGTGATATAAGTTTTATTATTGGTTTGGGATTATTTATCATAAGTTTCACCAAACTAATAAATGGGTAAAGGTATAAGAAAAGTAAGGGCTGCTTGGGTTTTCAGGTAAAGAAAATTCAAGAGACTTGTCGCGGTTGCAAGATTTCTTAGGTTACTAGCGATTGGTTTTGCAAGGAATTACGACAAGGGTTCTTCAACGGGGTGTCTCGGGTGTCAAGTTCTATGGTTGTAGTGAATTTGTGAAGGGCTCTTTTTACAGGTGTGTCGTGTTTGGAATATTAAGGTAAACAAAATTGTTGAAGGGTTATACACACGTGTTACTTTGCTAGATCGTGTTTTGTGTAGGTAAATTCACAAAAGGTTAAACGGTTAGCAAAGGGTTAAAAGAATGATGACGGGGACTAAGTTTGACATTAAGAAATTCGATGAGAATAATGACTTTGGGTTATGGCATGTAAGGATGAAGGCTTTGCTAGAACAGCAGGGATTAGCTGCAACATTAGAGGAGTTGCCTGCAGCTACAATAGTGGCATACAATAATGTCATTCAGAAAAAAGCTTACAACGCATTGATCTTGTGTTTGGGTGATCGGGTCCTACAGGAGATCACCAAGGATACGACTGCATCAGGGATTTGGAAAAAGTTAGAGACCTTTTATATGACAAAGTCTTTAGCTAATCGTTTGTACCTAAAGAAGAAGTTATATACTTTTCACATGCATCCGGGTAAGAGTCAGTCTTAGCATATTGATGAGTTTCACAAGCTGGTAGGTGACTTGGCGGCTATAGATACTGCTATATTATATGAGGATCAAGCATTGTTATTACTCACATCTTTACCATCGTCTTATGATAATTTCGTGGAGACTTTGCTATATGGTCGGGATACTTTGAAGCTATAAGAGGTGCTCGCGACACTTAATTCTAGGGAACTTCAAAAGATGACGGAAGAAAAGGGTGATGGTGGTGAAGGGTTGTATGTGAGGGGGAGATTTGGTCAGAGAGATGTGGAGCATGGTACAGATAGTGCATGGTCAAAGTCACAGGAAAGAAGCAGCAGACTCGGGTGTTATATATGTCAGTCCGAGGAGCATTTGAAGAGGGATTGTCCAGGTATAATCATAAGAAATCTCAAGGTTTTATCAGGAATGAAGATCATGTATCTGGTTCTAGAGCTGATGGGTATGACAGTGTTGATGTTATGATGGCTATGAGTGTTGAAGAACTATTAGACTGGATCATAGATTTTGGGGGCTCGTACCATATAACATACAGGAGAGATTACTTAGTTGATTTTGAAAAATATGACGGTGGTAATATACTGCTTGGTGATGACAGGGAATGTCGTGTACGAGGGACAAGTAAGGTTCAAGTATAAATGAGGGAGGGGTCAAGTTTCGTGTTGGACAACGTCATGTATGTTTCAGAATTAAGACGAAACTTGATATCGTTGGACACTCTTGAAAAAGAGGGTTTTACCGTGAAGATGCAATCAGGCAAGATCAAGGTTATAAAGGGTTCATTGGTGGTACTGTCAGGAACAAGAAGGGCTAATTGCGTATATACCCTGGACAATCAGGCAGTGACTAGGAAGACCTTGAAGGGTAGGAAGCGGTTAGAAGAATATCAGACTTCGTGGAAGATCAAGAAGGGTAATGTTCTTGATTCTGATAATTAGAGGTCTACACAATAGTGTATGAAGAGTAGGGTCACCAAACATTTGGGTGTTGCAGGGATACAGCAGCAAAATGGGTTGGTTGAGGAAACAAACGTGACACTCTTGGCTAAGGTACATTGTTTTCTGATTCAGTCTGGTCTATCCAAGGTTTTTTGGGCAGAGGATACAACCATGTCTACATATCTAGTGAATAGGTCACCATCATCAGCGATTGGATTTAAGACACTTATAGATATGTTAGGGTTTTTTGGTTGGCTTGCCAGTATTAAGCAAGGGATGCTTGGACCGGTTAAGGTCAAGTGCATATTCATGGGATACCGTAAAGGTATAATGGGTAATAAGCTTTAGAGGTTAGATGACGCCACTTCAAAGGTAGTGCTTTACATGAATATAGGTTTCAATAAAAGTGGGGAATACAAGAAAACCTTGATTGGTTTTGGTGTAGGTACGGGTTCAGTGTATGTGTTGCAAGGAGTTGAGTTTGAGGTGGAACCGCAGGAGGATCATACATTTTAGGTAGAATCTCATGGGAATGTCGATCATGTAGTTGGTTCACATGAAACACAAACTCAAGATTTAATAGAATATCATTTAGCACGTGATAGGGAGCAACACTCAGCACGTGAACTATTCGGGTATAGAGAAGACAATAATGAGGTTGCTTTTGTAGTTGTTGCAGTGTATAAGATATGTGCATATGAGTCATTGACTTTCAATGACATAGTTGCGTATGAGGTGATTTCCAAGTGGAAGGCTGGATTGAAAGAAAATATGGATGCTCGGTTAGATGTGTATGTGCTCAACAACGGTTGCAGGAAAAGCAGTAACGACAAAAACGACTATTACTAGGAGTATGCACCAGGTATGTTCATACATCTATCTCTATATATAAATGGTATGGTATTTTCTTGCGGATGCAAGGCTGAGATCTGGGTTACCAAGGGTTTAATGGATAAAGCAAAGAGAAATATACTTGGTATGAAGATCGTCAAGGATCATAGTGATAATACTCTGAGGGTGTCGCATTCTAGGTTTTACAACGAGAAGTTAGTACAAACTTTGTTGGAGGGACACTCCATACTGTCGTTGGAGGGTAGTTTATTAGGAGACTATGATATGGAAAAGAATGGTAAGTGGTCATGTATATATGCGGTTGAAAGCCTGCAGGTGTATCACAGGGTCTACACAAGACCTGACATAGCATCAGCAGATGTGGGTATGTTGGATGGGTTTGATCGTGGATTATAGACAAACATACAGGTTTTGTGGATCCTGACCACGCCATGTGATGCGTATTTTATTTTAAAATATATTTTTACCAAGTTTTAAATTTATAAAACTCAATCTACCTAACAACGCACTAATGGGCAGAGAACCCGATCGTGGGTAGTATAGAATGGTAAATCTAAGGTCGTCCCAAGAGCTATGTTGTAATTAGTTTTAATTTGAAATGTCACGTTTTAAAAATTGTTTTTAATTGAATAGAGATGAATAACAATAAAATAAAATACTGAAAATTAAAAGAGTTTGATATATCAAGAGAGAAAACGTGCTAACCTTGTTATTTCGTTACTATTGTTATGAAAATATTTTCCTGTGCAATGTTAAACTATAGTTTCATTACTGGTTTCTAAGGTCGATAGACTTGAATATGCATATATAATCTATCATATACTTGATATAACAATTTTATATACGTAAAATATAAAATATAATATATGATAGAAAATTACCAGATTACCCTTGAGGACAAAGGTAAAAAGGAAAATCTTCACAAATATATATAATATAATATAATACGTATATTAACCGGGAAGTATGATTCCCGGGTCGTTTTCCCCAACGACTTGTGAAATTGAAACCACGTTAGATGTTCGGACAATGATTTGAATTGAAGCCAAAGTTTTGATTTGATTATCTACTTTTTTTTTAAAAAAATTAACAAATTCTAACAATTAAACATAAAGACAAATAACGGGAAACCAAAATTTAACTAAAAACGCAAAACGGGACCCTTAAACGGAGGTCAAAAACCCTAAATTACTAAAAATAAACCTAACTTAAATTTTTTTCTTTAAATGGACTCTATTTGACTAAAAAGTAAGTTTAAAGAAAACTAGAATAAAAACAGAGTTAAAATGAGCGTTAAAACACGAAAAACGAGAACGGGAACGAATTCCGTTCTTTAAAAAACAAAATTTTGCAATTTAGTCTCTACGAAAGCAAAACTAATTTTCCTATGAACTTTATGATAAAAGAAAATTTTCTAAAAAAAAATTATATTTTTTTGATTATTTTTCTATTTTTTATGATTTTTTAAAATTTTTAATGAAAATAAATGTTTAAAAATACTAAACGAACTATAAAAATTCTAGAAAAATTACAAAAAATAGCTTATACTAATTAAAACCTAGGAAAAATAAGCCCGAGATTACAACTTATCAAATAAGCCATGAAATATGCTAAAGCAACTTAATAAGCTTATTGGGCTAAAATGAATATAAAGAATTAATTGTGCAAGAGTCTTATGAAAAAGACCCAATGGCACAGTGGTAGGGAGTGTGGTGTGTGTGTTTATAAAAGGGTTGAGGTGTTGAAGTCGGGGGTTCGAGCCTTGCTCACCCCCGATTTCCACTTCCCTTTTTTTATTTTTAAAAACTTAAAGAACAAAAGTTGTTTAGCACCTAAAAATAAGCATTTTTAATAAAAGCAACTTATTATAAAAGTTCCTAAATAAGCTAATAGAACAGCTTAAATTTGACAGAAACTTAAAACAAGCTTTTTGGTTTTTTCATTTAAACTAATTAAGCCTAATAGTCATAATAAGCTAAGATAAGCAACTAACAAGCTAAGTTTAACCTAATGAGCTTATTATGACAGAAATGAGCACAAAAGCACAAGCCATAAGCTGAAAAAGCACAATAAGCACTTATTCACACCCTTAAACCAAACAGACCTTAAGGCACTTTTGAACTTAATTTTAAGCTCTCAAATAAGCACCTTAGTAACTGCAACTTGACTTTTCTGAAAGGATAGCTTAAATGCTATAAGAAAATGCTTTTTGGAAGAATTTTAAAACTTAAGAGCTTATTAAAATGAGCTTGTGAAAACAGGCAGCAAGCTCAACATGCTGAGTTTTTACTTAATAAAAAGACAAAAGGCAAATTTGCAGCTTAAGTTTTAATGACAAAATAAGCTAGAAATTTAAAACTAATTGTAAATATCTAAACTATGGCCTATAAGCTATCTATAATCTAAAAATCAAAAGCTAACAACTAATTTACCCTAATGAAACTTGAGCTTAAAATTGACAGTTTGTTCAATATAACTGCTGATGCAGTTGACAAGTATAAGAACTAAACTATTAAAATCTATAATGCAGTCCTAATGTAAATGAATTCTACTCTATTTAAACACAAATTAACAAGCAAATAAGTAAATGATTAAGACTAGAAGAGATGTAAGCCAATGTTGCAAATGACACCTGATAGATTTAAACTTATTTTAAATCTACTTATGAAAAACTATTTTTACCTAATCCTACTATTAATCCTAGTTTAAACAGACTTAGATTGAAGATTAAAACAAATATTAAAGACCACAAAGGCCACAAGCAGTTCTAACTTGTGGTTAGACTGTTATGCCAAACACCCCCTTATGGATATTCAAATTCAATTAAGCTTATTAAAATGAAAATAAAGGCTTAAAGACTACAATACCAGATATCAAAAAGCTTCCTACTAAACTAATGAATATGTAACAACTATCAAATAAGCCAGAATCAATAAGCTACCTACTATGCAATTTTTATATTTTTGACAGTTTTAGCCTAAACTTATTGAAAATTTGAAAACAAATTACTAGAAGCTAAAACTAGTTTGAATAAACTAAATTAAGCAAGGCTAAGCTGAAATAAGAACTAATAAGCTACTTTTAAGAAAAAAAATAAGCAGATAAGCAAGTAAAACAAAAATTAAGCTTTTGAAATAAAATTGTGAATTGTACCTTGGATCTCAGCACAAACAGAGATCAATATGCTCTTATTGAGCTATTCTACAAGCCCTAGCTTGCCATAGACAAGCTGGTAAGGGACATAAGCTCATCCAAAGTTAGCTTATCATCCATATTTGAAGCTTAAGTATTTTTAGAGTGAAATTTGAGTAACAAAAGCTCAGTTAAGCTTTTAAAAGCTTAACTGAGTATAATGAGCTTAAGAGTAGTAAGGAGAGCTTATCAAGAGATTATGAACAAAATTAGCTTAAAGTAAAACTTGGATTAATACTCAAAAGTAAATGAAACTGAGATTATATTGAAAATTAAATTGAGTAGAAGGCTTAAAAAGAAGATTACATGTAATTAAACTTTTAAAACTAAAAATAAGCTACAATAAGCTACCTAAGCTAATCCTACTCCTAGTTATTCCTATGTGAGTGAGGAGATGGGCTATTTATAGCTGCTCAATGAAGATTCTAGCCTTTGGAGTTTGTTAGACGCTCCTTACAATCTTGGCTCTCCATTTCGTTCAATCATTGGATATGCATTATAAGCTGTTGGATCACAAGTGTGAGCACACGAATTGCCAACGTGGCAATCCGTGATGTGATAGCTTATGTGCTTCCTTTGTGAGTACAATTAGTACAAATCCAATCATTTCCTTGTGCTTTCTTACTTGCCACCGTGTCATTCTTTCTTTGGTATGGCCAATTAGATGCTTGAATGGCGTTTTAACCCTGCCATGTTGTACTTTGCTACTTGAATTGTCATTCTTAACCCTTAATTAACATTTTCCCTTTGATTTGAGGAAGGGGTAAACTAGGGAAGACGATGAATAGTAACAAGGCTTTACCCGCCTTTTTTAAACTGTAAACATTTTAAGGAGGTGTTTGACTGGCTTATATTTAGGCTTTGACTTTGTGGTTGACCCAAATTATAACTTTCGGGCTTATAAAGAGGTTTGGGCCAGGTGTTGGATTTGTTTTATAAAAAGTTAAAGAGTGTTAACTTCTATTAATAGAAGTTAACACCGTTAGGGTTTTAATAAATTTTTGTGAACTATGAGGGACTGGTTTAGTAATTTTGGGCTTTTGTCATTTTAGTGGTTTGACTTAAGTTGACCAAAGGTTGACTTTTGTTGACCATTGATAGCATTCTCCCGGCTTTTTGCGTGCTCTTTCGTTCCCGTGTTCGTGTTTGCCCGGTTTTAACTGTTTTCTTGTGATTTTTGCTTTATTCGTACCTACACAATAAGAAAGACAAAACAAGCAATATACAAGCCTTTTATGCATAATTTTGGTCTTTTTAGGGTCTATTTTGATATAAAACGGATATGTGTTTTCAAACATATCAAAATTCTCCAAACTAAGTGATTGCGTGTCCTCACGCAATATTATATGCTTTATAACCAAATACCTCAAAACTTCCCCAAACTAAACCTTTGAAAAGTAGCAAAGACTTTTGTGGAGAGAGTTAAGAAATCACAAGTTATAAAACACCCCTATTTCCCATTTTTCTAAAACTTTTTTTTAATATTAATAATATTATTTTGAGATTATTTCGACTTTCGTTATTTCCATAACTGTTAGGGATCATAGAACAAGATGCATTTCGATTCCGAGAATGCCCCAAAAAGGATAAATTTATCGTTCCCGACTTTTCACTTATCCAAACCAAGCTTAAAACAAAATCATAGCTAAATATCAGTAAGGATGCTAACACTACTCATATTTGCAACTTGTGAACTTTTTACTCCCGATATTTATTATATCTTAAGTGAGTGTGCTATCTTGAATTTCAACCATGGATCAACTTTTTGCAACATACTATGCTTTACGTTCCACCTTAGAATAATGAGTTTAAAGGCGAGATCATCCCATGTAGCGACTTTCGTCTCGGCACATCCCAACCTTACGGCTAAGTGACCAGGCTTTTGACACCCCACAGAGACTAGTATCGGGACTCACGGACCTTAGGTTTCAAAAACTCTCAGGTTTCCCGAATATTCATAGCTTATAAAATAGAATAGTCAAAGTGCAAAAGCATATTTGAATTTAACAAAAAGAAGTCAATTTATTAATTTAACTATTTAGACATTTATGCAATTGTAAACCCTAACTTTTAGAAGGCTACAACATCGGTGTGAGCCGGTAAGAGCACAAACTTTATATCAACTCGGATTTTTATCATACTATGGCCTTTCTTAGAAGACCAACCACATCGTTTGTGAGTCGGTAGCAAGAGGCAGTAAACTTTTAATCAGCCACAAGCTTTTTATTATTATTATTATTATCATCAATTTTTTATTTTTTATTTATATTTTTTATATATAGAAGACTTCTTTTTGTAAAATTCAATAATAAATTTAAACGAAAAAAACTAATAATTTTGCTATATATATTTACATAAAAAATTGTTGTTTAAGTTTAATATTCAGAAAAAGCACATATATTAAGTCGGATTAAGAGCTTATATGGGAGAAAAGCAACAAAGTTTGCATACATAAGCTAATAAGTTCAAAGTAATCCTGTTTAGCATCCTAACTATTATACTTAACTCTATCATTTTTCGTTCTTCGCGAATTAGCGAACGCTTAGCCTAAAAGTTAAGGAACAAGCTAGAGCTCAACACGCTCGATCGGGTCAAAATTTACTCTTATTCTTACCCAACAAGAAAGTCAAAATTGTGACAAAAACACTTATTTTATTTTTGAAAATTTTAAATTTTTTCGTATATTTAAAATTTTTTGTGGAAAAACAGGGTACGTGAGAACAACGGCAAAAAGTAGGCAAGATCATATCGAAGATATACTACCCCATACTAAAATCAAACATTATCATCAATGTTTCCTAGCCTAAGACTTAAAAACCCCATACTAGAATTCAAAAAGGTCGAATGCATAACTCAAACATGAAAAAAGTATCACAAATATCTTATGCCGTTTATTAAGTGTGCTATAAGATAAATGTTAGACGATAATAATCTTTATGATATCGGATTTCCCCAAACTAATGGCAAGCAAAGGCTAAGAAGCTCGAGTGGACCGGGACAAAACACCGAACACGAGAGTCTTCAGAAAATTTGGGTTCATCCTGCAAACAATCACAAGTACAAACAACAAACACAAAGAACGGAAGAGTACAAGCCTCCTCACAACACATTAGAAGCTAGAAAGAAAAATAGAAAATGGATAAGCATGGGGTGCCTCCCACGAAGCGCTTTGTTTTTGGTAACCGAGTCACATAGCTTGACTCGATCCTTGA
Source organism: Tanacetum coccineum (assembly GCA_026074375.1). Classification (NCBI taxonomy): domain Eukaryota; kingdom Viridiplantae; phylum Streptophyta; class Magnoliopsida; order Asterales; family Asteraceae; genus Tanacetum; species Tanacetum coccineum. The sequence continues at coordinate 39,448 of BQNB010033987.1, forward strand.
ATTCATTCGTCCTTAGGGAGAGTAAATGGAAAAGAAAATCTCAATCGGGCTTTCATTAATGTTTTGATAAACATTAAAGCACATGAAAGTTCTATCCCGATGAGATGCCACCGGCTTTAAGTGGAAATGCCGGGGTCAAAAATGGTATACTCATTTTTGGCGGAGGAAAGTAAGGGAGAAACCTCAGGGTAGGTGAGAAACGGGAGAAAAATCCGAATGACAAATGTGAAGGAATTGTCATCTCCAACATTGTTTATCACTAGAGCATCGATCTCAACAATTAAGCTATTCTCAATATCCGGTGGTTCTGGAGGAGGACGAAGAAATAACGGATCATCATAAAGATCAAAGTGGAATGATTCAAACTCAGGAAGCTCCAAAAGAGGATCATTTGAATTATTAAAAATAACAACGCTAGTCAATCCTCCCTGATCGGGCTCAATCTAAAAAAGAAACGAATCATACTCGGGAAGAGAGTCATTAGCATGAGTAGTGGTACTGCCACTTATCGTTTCTTCCGTATGATCGCTGAAAGTCTCGAATTCGGGTAAAGAATTATCCAAATGAGAAAGAGAAGTATCGGACTCCTCAAAGAATGAACCACTATTCATGACGGGAATAGGAAATGAAGAGGGAAACTTAAACACATGATAAGGAGTGGGATTGTTTTTCAAAGATTCGATATTAGTAATAAGACGATGGACGTTTAATATTTTCTCACAAAGAATAACGTCTTGGATTTGAAAAATATCTTCTAAGTCAAACTCTTTCTCTTCTTGATCTTCATTCTCCTCTTCTAAACTATCGTACTCTAAATTGAGAGGCGATGCTTCAACGTACTCGATGTTCTCATAAGATGTAACAATCCGTATTTTTGATCAATGTACGACGCTATTAAATTCACTATTTTTTTTTCTTGTACGCGTTCGCTTTTAATTTTAATAGTTAAGTTAAATCGCGTAAGCTAAAAATCAATAATTAACGTAAACGGACACCAAACGAATCAAAGCTTTCGTCAAGCAAGCAATATATTATTTTTACGAAAGTAATAATAATCTTTTTATATTTTATTTTTATTGGTTGCGTAAAACATTTACGGTTCGCGATAAATTACGTTTAAGTATACCCGGAACCACAAAAATAAATATACGCTTCAACAAATAACAATTATTAATTCCAATGATCAAAGTTTATAAAACTTTACCCACACTTATATAATGGGACGCCTCATTTAATAGAGATAAACAAGACTTACACAATTGATACAAGTATACACCTTTTACATTAACTTACAAACTACAACTTATAACAAGTATACTTTCATTTTGCCATCAAAATATTCACTAGATATTATCTAGACAATTTTCCTCATTTCCATGGGATCACCCTCTCATTAGGGGACCAAGAGACCAAGTTAGTAAAGACTAACTTAGTCTTCCTTAAGACCCTCTCTATGTTCCCAAGACCAAAGACCACCACCTTTGAAAGTCTTGGTCTTGATTCTAGCTCTTTGACTACCTTTCATATATATATATATATATATATATATATATATATTACATGCATTGCTAAGAGATAACATACACACCCTTATATCACTTAAGAAAACCAACAAACTCTCCCTTTGTCTCCCTTAAAGGCCACGGCTCAAAACCCTCAATATACACAACCCATATAAATTTTTCTACCACTTATACAAGCATACACACAATATATCTAAGACCTACTAAGATGGTTTGAAGGTTAGGTTAAGTATTTTCAAGTGTTGAAGCAAAGAAAGTGAAATTAGGGTTCTTGGAAAAATTAAGGGTCCAAATCTTGCAAGCTTGGTTTAAAAATCTAAACAAGGGTTTAGATTATATTTCTCATCATATTACATCACCATAAGGTTATCTAAAACCCTTTATGTCTTTACATTTATCATTTTATGTGTATATAAGTTCTATGTAGTGAAATCACCATTAGGTTACTTTTAAACATGTAAAACATATTTCTGCTTGTGATTATAATTTTGTACACCTATTCATGTGTTATGTGGTTGAATAAATCATGGACTAGAGACCCTAAGGATTAAGACAAGTGAATAATAAAATGTTAAATGACAGTAACAAAGTGGTTAAACTAAAAAGTTATAAAAACTAGTTTTAAACATATTTTTCTAAAAATATTCAAAAGTTGCTGTTTTAATTCGAAAAATAAAGCCTTCATTTTATATTTTTATAAGATAGTACACCTCATGACGATTCCAAAATGATAAGAAACTCGAAAAACCGATTTATAACGAAAAAGATACGACAATTTCAAGTTTACGTTAAATATAGAATCTTTATAAACATTTTATAAAAATTACTATTCACCACAGAAACTTATACTTTTAAAACATCATTAATATGATAAAACTTTTAAATATGAAAACGTACTCGAAAGAATCGCTAACAAACGGAGTTAAAACGAATAAGTTACGACATTTACGATAACTAAATTTTTCATATTTTTGAAAATTTTGGTGGGAAAACGGGGTACGTGAGAACAACGGGTAAAAGTAGGTAAGATCATATCGAAGATATACTACCCCATACTAAAATCAAACATTGTCCTCAATGTTTCCTAGCCTAAGACTTAAAAACCCCATACTAGAACTCAAAAAGGTCGAATGCATAACTCAAACATGAAGAAAGTATCACAAAAATCTTTAGCCGTTTATCAAGTGTGCTAAAAGATAAATGTTAGTCGATAATAATCTTTAGGATATTGGATTTCCCCAAACTAATGGCAAGCAAAGGCTAGGAAGCTCGAGTGGACCGGGACAAAACACCGAACACGAGAGTCTTCAGAAAATTTGGGATCAATCCTGCAAACAATCATAAGTACAAACAACAAACACAAAGAACGGAAGAGTACAAGCCTCCTCACAACACATTAGAAGCTAAAAAGAAAAATAGAAAATGGATAAGCATGGGGTGCCTCGCTTTGTTTTTGGTAACCGAGTCACATAGCTTGACGCGATCCCTGAATTCATTCGTCCTTAGAGAGAGTAATACTTGGAATTAGAAACTTCCATTGAAAACACCACCGGCTCTAGATAAGAAAAATGAAAAATGAAGATGCCGGGGTCAAAAATGGTATCCTCATTTTTTACGGAGCAAAGAAAAGGAGAATCCATAGGGTAAGTGAGAAACGGGAGAAAAGTCCGAATGACAAATATGAAAGAATCGTCATCTTCAACATTAATCTCATCTTCCCCTAGGTCAAAACATTCGTCTTCATTAAGCTCATCAAAATCGTTTATCACATGTGCATCGGTCTCAATAATTAAACTAATCTCAACATCTGGTGGTTCTGGAGGAGGACGAGGAAATGATGGATCAAGATCAAAGTGGAATGATTCAAACTCAGGAAGCTCCAAAAGAGGATCATTTGAATTATCAGAAATAACAATGCTAGTCAACCCTCCCTGATTAGGTTCAACCTCAAAAAGAAACGAATCATACTCGGGAAGAGAGTTATTAGCATGAGTAGTGGTACTGCCACTTCTTGTCTCTTCCGTATGATCGCTAAAAGTCTCGAATTCGGGTAAAGAATTATCCAAATGAGAAAGAGAAGTATCGGACTCCTCAAAGAACGAATCACTATCCACGACGGGAATAGGAAATGAAGAGGGAGACTTGAACACAAAATCAGGAGTAGGGTTGTTTTTCAAAGATTCGATATTAGTAATAAGACGATGGACGTTTAATAATTTCTCACGAAGAATAACGTCTTGGATTTGAAAAATATCTTCTAAGTCAAACTCTTTCTCTTCTTGATCTTCATTCTCCTCCTCTAAACTATCGTACTCCAAATTGAGAAGTGATGCTTCATCGTACTCGATGTTCTCATAAGACTCGTTATCACTTGAAATATTATGATCATAACAATCAACTTCTTCTTCATCAAATTCGTCTTCATCCATTCCCGGGTGAATAGGAGCGAATTCACCGATGAACTCTTCGGAAAGAAAATCGATCTTAGGAGACGTAATCGGAATATCTTGACTAAGCAAAGATTCAGCATCAGAGATCATTATCACAAATATCTTCGGAGACACCCTTAGATCCACTTGGGATTGGGACGAGGTCCTCAACACTAGATTTATCCTTTTCAGGAATAGTGCTAAGTTCCTTTTCTCCTATGATTAGAGGGTCTTCGGGCTCTTCGGATGGTTCATCGGGTGTGATCGCTTTAGGCCTTCTCCATATAACAGTATACTCATCATCGTCATCATCGAAGTAGAAAAGCGGACGATTCCAGCTTGGACAATTAATATATTCTGAAAACTCTTCACTGATATTTCGCACATCTTCAAGGAGTTTACTCATCAATTCTTGAATATCCTCTTGTCGATATTGCTTGTCCATTAAAGCATCTTTAATTTTGCCAAAATTTTCCTAAGCTATCAATATAACCTTTGGTGTTACTCCAAAAGGTATACGACTAAACTTCCTTAAGAAGGTGCACACGTCCTTCAAAAAGTTGTCTCTAGCTTCTTCATCATCAATCATTGAAACATCCCAATATGGAATAAAACTTTGAGCTGCCGTCTCCTTCTTTTCTTGTTGGCTTCCTTTAAGAATTTTCAAATCATCCATAAGTTTAAGAAGCAATTCTTGCATAACTCCAGGTTGATTTTGCTCTTCTTTCATAGTTTGCTTAATCTTAAGAAATCTCTCCTCAGCTAGCAATAAAGCCATGCACTTTTTATTAGGAGGTATATGATCATACTCCTTTAAAAGGCTTGAATGGTTTTCATTAAGTCTTCTCGAGCTTGCAAAAATTTCTTTATTCGTCTCTTGAGGAGGATAGTTAACGGGAAACTGCGGGGGTTGATATTGGTCAAAACCAAAAGAATTAGGATCATAGCAAGAATTTTGCTCATAATAATCTTCATACATTGGTTGACATTGAAAAGTTTCATGAGGGCCCCCGCAATTTTCACAACAAAGATATTTTGAAAAGAACTTTGAGAATTTTGTGGAAAATAATTATCATTAAAGTTTTGATTGTAACACGGCTCCTGTTCATAGACAAGCGGGAACTGTGGCGGACAATCATAACCATAATGAGCATTATTTCCACATAACGCACACAAGTAAGTCTCAAACTGGAGTTATGGAGGGTGGGTGAGAACACTTGGAGAATCATTGAAAGAATTAGGTTTGGAATCATAAGTGAATGAATTCTCATCTTCATAATTGCATGTCGGATGAACATTTGGCAAAGTCTGTGGGAGCTCATTAATGGTTTGATTGCATTGTTCTGGATTAGAGATAATCGGAGCTTTTGGTGGACAATTATAACCAATATGAACACCGTTCCTACAAGACTTTCAAGTACATTGTTGATAAAAGATACCGTCTAACAAATCACCACACTTGTAACAACAATTGTGGTTAATTTGTAGAGGATTTTGCGAAGAATTTTCACCGGGGTCTTGATTGAAGACGAATGGCTCTTGAGGTGTACTAACAACGTTAGTGTTATGTTTGGATGACTTGGAGGTGTTTAGAATTTAGTTTTCATCATGAATTGTATACTAACCTTCATTCAAACACTTTCGCACAAAAACACAATGTCGACAATATAAACCATCAACCGGGCTTCCACAAGTTGCACAATTCTGAGGGGGTTTAGGAACAAGAATCTTGTCTTCAAGACCTCCTTTTGAACAACAAAAATCCGCAGTGTACAAAGCTCCACAAGTCATGCATTCCTTAATCGAGAAGAGGGGGTTCAAACGATGATCGAGTGACGCCATAAGAATTAAACAATTTAGAGGGTTAATGAAAAGAATTAAATGGATAAGAAGAAAAAGAAGATTATTTTTGGTTTTTAATCTAATTTTAACGGACAATGAGATAGACAACTTGAACCAAATAATCAAACTTACTTCACGGTAGCTCTTAAAAATTTTACTTTTTAAGGTGAGCCGTATTTCGTAAATGACACAAATGGTAAGTTTTTAAATCTTTGATTCGAGTTGGGAACTTATTATGGATAATACCTCAATTGAAGGTATTATTTGTTGGTGTTCTTTTACCAACTTTGTTTATTTTATTTTTTTATTATGGACAATTTTTTTATATTTTTGATTTTTTTTATTTTTATATGATAATTATACTAAAAGAAAAAAAAAATTTACTTTTTATATTTTATAATTTTTTTTAACAAAAACAAAACTTTCAAAAATGAAAGGATCTTCAAATTACGATCAACAAACTTCAAACGAGATAATCTTAATCACAAATCCCCGGCAGCAGCGCCATAAATTGATTCGCTAAAATCTATATATACGTAATTATAAAAATATTTAATATGATGGAAAATTATCAAATTACCCTTGAGGACAAAGGTAAAAAGAAAAATCTTCACAAATATATATAATATAATACGTATATAAACCGGGAAGTATGATTCCCGGGTCGTTATCCCCCAACGATTTGTGAAATTGAAACCACGTTTGATGTTCGGACAATGATTTGAATTGGAAACAAAGATTGATTTGATTATCTACTTCTACAAATTAAAATAAGCAAATGATAAAAATTAAGCACAAAAACAAATAACGAGAAATTAAACTTTAACTATAACGCAAAACGGGACTCCTAAACGGTAGTTAAAAACCCTAAATTTCTAAAATTAAACCTAAATTAAAATTTTCTTTTTAGATGGACTCTAATTGACTAAAAAGTAAGTTTAAAGAAAACTAAAACAAAAACGGATTTGAAATGAGCTTTAAAACACGAAAAATGAAAAATCAAAATTTTGCAGATTAAACCCTACGAAGGCAAAACTAATTTTCCTAGAAACTTTATGATAAAATAAAATTTTCTAAAAAAGATTTATATATTTTTATTATTTTTATTATTTTTATGATTTTTTAAAGTTTTTTAATAAAAATAAATGTTTAAAAATACTAAACTATCTATAAAAATTCTAGAAAAAATACAGAAAATAGCTTATACTGCTCGAGATTTGCAAGTCTTATAAAATAAAGCCTGAAATAAGCTGTGACAGCTTAATAAGCTTATTGGCTAAAATGTGTATAAAGAATAAAGTGTGCAAGGGTCTTATGAAAAAGACCCAAGGGCACAGCGGTAGGGAGTGGTGTGCGGTGTTGTTATAAAGGGTTGAGGTGTTGAAGTCGGGGGTTCGGAGTCTTGCTCACCCCCGACTTCCTTTCCTTTTTTTCTTTATGAAAAACTTAAAGAAGAAAAGTTGTAAAGACTAAAGATAAGCAACTTTAATAAAAGCAATATAAGCTGAAACTCAAAAATAAGCACTCAAAAAGCTAATGAAAAAGCTGTTTTCAGAAAGTGAGCTTATAAGGACCAAAAAACTAGTTTTCACTTAACAACTTGCACACAACTCATTTTAAGCTCATTTTTAAAAACAAAAGCTACTCTAGAAAGCTTAAGATGTGTAAAAGCTAATTATGAAAAGCTAACTTGACTGAAAACACTAAAAGATATCTAAATCTAATGATCAAAAGAGCAAACTCAGAAACTTTACCTTAAGGCTTAAAAACTAGAAAAGCTAAATTGCACAATAAGCTATTACATGATTTGAGCTTTTGAAAACTTAGCAACCTACTTATAAACTATTAATCCAAATCATAAAAACAAATTCTAAAAGCTAAAAATCAAAATTTAAAAGCTAATTTCTAGTTACTACTGCTTTTGGTTTTTTTTTTGAAGTTTTTTATGAACTTTAGAAGCTAATGTAACCTATTAAACAAGCTAGAAATTTAAATTCAAGTTTTAATCTATATTAAGCTATATATTAACTATAACCCTACTAAATTTTAATCTCTAAATCCTAAAAACTCTAGCTTAAAATGAAGCTAAAAAGACAGCAGTAGTAACTGCTGTTACTACTGCTGATGCAAATGACCAAATGGGTAAAACCACTTTGCATGTGTCCTTAAGGGATAACCATGCACTAGACACTTCTATTGAGTGTGTTTAAACACTTAACCAACAATTCAAGCGTTTAGCAAGCTTGGATAAAAATCTTAGTTTGTTTTAAAGTTCTACTCCCTGGTGCAGGAACAATTAAATGAGCTTAAACTTTTACTTTTTTTTAGAATCTAACTTAAGAAAACAACTTAACTATTCATTTTAACTAAATCTAAATAGATCAAAAGGCTTTTATCAAATTCCTTTGACTATTGAAGGTCCAAATTAAGTTCAATCCATAAAACCCCTTTAACATTTGTACAGATTCATATTTAACAAGCTTCTATGAAATGAAGTGATTAGATCTTATTAAACAGATAATCGACTAACTCTTAATAAGTTTTAATAAAGTCATTCTAAACAGACAATAGGGCTAGAAAACTAAAGCTAACACTAAACTACTTGTTTTTGAGCTTTTTGAGATATTTTAGACATAAAAGGAAGAAATATAAGATCTATACTACTGAAGCTATTAAATGATAATGAAACATATTTGATAAGCACACTTAAGCAGAATTAATCACAATTAAGCTAATGAATAAGCAAATCTAGACTAGGAAATTAAAACAGTAAAGTTTAGAGAAGACTTACCGGAAGCTCTAGCTAAACAAAAGCTTAAATGCTCATAGAGCTTGTCTACTAGCTCTGGCTTATCAATGATAAGCCAGTAAAAATCTATGGAAGCTCATCCTTTTCTAGCTTCCCTTCCATAAGCTCAAAATTCAAATAGACAAGGTATTAATCTGATTTTAAATGTTTAAGTAGAATTAATGCCTAATTGAGCTCTATTTGTGAGAGCTATAATGAGCTTATGTGAGCTTATGAGTAACAGTAGCAACATTTGGGCTTATTGAGAGCTTATGAGTAAAAAAATAGCGTATAAAAACTAAAAGTTTGATTTTATTAATAAATAAAAGAGATTACAATACTTTGGTAAAGGAATTACAAAATCTTTAATGAAAATTATATTTAAAGGAAAATTGCATAAGCTAAAAACTAAATTAAGCAAAATTTCTAAAAGCTAAACTAGGTAAAGAAAGATTATTCCGTGTGTGTGAGGATGAAGAGCTATTTATAGCCATCTTCTGAAGCTTCTAGTCTCCTTTTCAGTTGGACGCGCATCTCATCATTGGCCCTTAGATTCCTTCAATTATTGAGTCTTCAATACAAGCCGTTGGATTAGATTGTCTACATTGATTGCCTGGTAGCAATTCCATGATTGAGACGCTTGTGCTTTCTTTGAGAGTGATGATAAGTACATATATACCAGCATTCCTTGGGGCTTGACCAATAAGAAGCGTTTGATGATGTTTTTACCCTGCCACTATAATCCTTATCACTTGTATTAGCTTTCCCCGTGTCCAATTGTGATTTGCCCCTTGATTTTACCTTCGTGGTTAAACCTTGGAGACGATGAACAGTGAAAAATGATTTTTCCCGCTCGTTTTACTTATAAGGGTGTAAGAGTTTGACTTTTAATAAACCCGGGTAAAGTTTGTTTGACTTCGGGCTTATAAAGGGGTTTTGGGCCGGGTGTTGGGATTGGGCTTGGACTTGATTTGTGTTATAAGAAAATAACGGGTGTTAACTCTTTTAGTTATAAGAGTTAACACCGTTAGGTTTTTAGGGATTATTTTTGTAATTTTGGAATTAATGAGGGACTGATTTGGAAATATTTAGAGTTTTGTCTTTTTGTGGTTTGACTTAAGTTGACCAAAGGTTGACTTGAGTTGACCATTCTTGATTTTTGATAGCTTTCTCCCGGCTCTTTGTGTGCTCTTCCGTTCCCGTGTTCGTGTTTGTCCAATTTTGACTGTTTTCTTGTGATTTTTGCAATATCCGCACCTACACAATCACAAAGACAAAACAAGCAATATTCAAGCATTTTAAGCACAATTTTGTCTTTTTAGGGCCTATTTTGATATAAAATGGATATGTGTTTTCACACATATCAGTACACAATCCTGATAATATGGATAACAATATGATAAATCAAGATGTGCAGGCGAGGCCGTCTTCTGAACAGTCGAGTGTTGTGAATCATGCTGAGATCATCTTCGAGAGACTAATAATAACTCTAGTTGGATTGCAATTTCATTCACTTATTCTCAGTAGCTGTATGAAGAAACAACAATAGGCAGTTGGTTAGAGTAATTCTAAATCACAGTCTGCACAACAAGATGCACTGATATTATCTGTGATAGAACAACTGAAACCCCAAGTAATTAATTGCACCAAGATTAATCTGGACAATAAAAGTGTCAATGAGACTTTAACAGCTGAGCTTGAAAGATATAAAGAACAAGTTAAAGTTCTGAAAAAAGGAAAAATGTTGTGATTTTTTATAATGGTCAAGTAACGTTTCGGATTCATTGTGAATCAAGTTTATCGAGATTGATCGTCTTAAAACACAATCTCGTTGATCTGAACCCAATGAAAGATGTAATGAATCTTTAATGCAAACAGTTACTTTTCAAAAATGATTTCAGAGAAAGATATGAAAAATCTAAGAAACGACTTAGAATGATGAAAGCTTTAAATAGATAGAAGATGTCAAAATCAGCTGGATAATATTGCTTTATAATAGATGATCAATCAGCACAAAACATGTTCATATGTTGAAAAACCACGTTTTTGCTCATATGACCCATATCACTAATCACAAGCTCCTAGGTTTCAAAATCCTTTCTATCTCGAAGGAATGGACAAAGCTCAGTGGTTGGAACCGAAGATCTTTATAATGTTATAATAGTCATTATAAAGTTAATACCACGCTAGTTGATTACTGTTGTTCTCAACAACCTTCTCAAGATTTTAATATGATTTATTCACACAAACTGAATTATCTTTCATGCCTGAATCAGAGCTTCTTGGTCTTAGAATTTCTATGAATTTTCAAGAATCATAGTCTCTTAATTCGATCAGCACCACAAAGTCGAGGTTCCAAAAGAACTTCCTAAAGTCTAGCATGGTAAAATTATCGAAGTTTGCAAGAAACTTAAACACCATCTTACGCTGCACTTGACGTAATCGTCGAAACAAATGAACCAGAGCAGCTAGTGTTAGCCCATCACTAAGGGATCGTGGGGGTTTGAACATATAAAAGCTTGTTTTAGGGATGAAATTATTCTATTTGTAAAAGCTCCTAAGGAGCATATTCCGAATAATAACGATTAATATTTATTGAATGAAATTAATAGAAGTCCAATGTCTTTCATTCAAATAGAACAGGCTGTCAACAACATCGTTTACGAGTCATAAACTTTTGAAATTAAAATGAATTTGAGTTGTTAAAGGAGAACGATACGACTCTTGGGCAACAATGTCATTAACAAAGATATACATGACACATAATGTATGCAATTCTACTGTGGATAATGCTTTCGTGTGATGTGCCAATGAATGTATAAGTATCTCAAACTTGATGTGTACTGAGCTTTCTCAAACAAACAAGGCTTTTATTGAAAAAGAGACTTATGATAAATACTATTCTATAGTTATACATACATGAAAAAACATTTGCATCTCTTTAGGAATGTTTGATACTCAAACTTAATCAGGAAATTTCTTTTCAACGGGACAATTCTGCTTTCAAATCAAAGTGGTCCAAATTTTGGATCAACTACTTTGAATTCTTTTAATAAATTGAAAGGTCAGTGACAAGAGAAAGACACGGTCATAAGGAAGTTGAAAGAGAGAATTATGTCTTTAAGTGGAAATATGAATGAGGATAAGGTCAAGAAGGATATAGAAGAGATTGAAACTATAAATATTGAATTAGATCATAGGGTGTCAAAGCTTATTGCTGAGAATAAACATTTGAAACAGACCTATAAGCAACTTTATGACTCGATCAAACCAACAAGTATTCGATCAAAAGAACAATGTGATGCTTTAGTTAATTAAGTCAATCAAAAGTCTGTGGAAATCTCTGATTTAAATGTAAGTCTTCAGGAAAAAGATTTGGTCATTACAGCTCTCAAGAATGAATTAAGAAAACTTAAAGGAAAGGATTTAGCTAATAATGTTGTTACTAAACACACTATTGCTTTAGAAATTCTTAAAGTTGATGTGGAACCAATAGCCTTAAACTGTTGAACAATAGGACAGCTCACTCTGACTACCTTAGGCACACTCAGAAACAAGCTGCGATTCTTAGGGAAGTAGTTGAACAAGAAAAATATTAAAATCCTTTAAATAACTCCTTAGACTCTGCGTGTAAGTATACTAAACAAATTCAGGAGTTTCTTATAATAATCAGACAAACCTGCCCTAGCATTAACAATTAAAGTGACAAATTAGTGGCTGTGACCCCAAAGAACAAGGATAAAATAGTTAGATTCACTGAGCCCGTCACATCCTCAGGAAACACAAACATAAAAACAGCTTCTTTATCAAATCTAGTTTCTAACAAACCTATGTGTAGGATCGTTTAATTCATAACACGGTGATGATTCTTGTGATTGGGCTAGTTTATAGAGAGA